>CAKXZU010000223.1:0-148344 GCA_936014575.1 Bombus lapidarius
ACACACTCTATCAGATTATAACGTTATGTAGTATTACGTTATAACGCATAACGTTATGTAGCATTACGATATAACGTATAACGTTATGTAGCACTACGATATTAACGTATAACGTTATGTAGCATTACGATATGACGTATAACGTTATATAGTAATACGTTATAACGTATAACGTTAAGTAGTATTACGATATAACGTATTACGTTATGTAGCATTACGATATAACGTATAACGTTATGTAGCATTACGATATAACGTATAACGTTATGTAGCATTACGATATAACGTATAACGTTAAGTAACATTAGGATATAACGTATAACGTTATATGGTAATACGTTATAACGTATAACGTTATGTAGTATTACGTTATAACGTATAACGTTATGTAGCATTACGATATAACGTATAACGTTATGTAATATTACGATATAACGTATAACGCTATGTAGCATTACGATATAACGTATAACGTTATGTAGCATTACGATATGACGTATAACGTTATATGGTAATACGTTATATCGTATAAAGTTATGTAGTATTACGATATAACTTATTACGTTATGCAGCATTACGATATAACGTATAACGTTAAATAGTATTATGTTATAACGTATAACGATATGTAGTATTACGATTTAACGTATAACATTATGTAGCATTACGATATAACGTATAACGTTATATAGTATTACGTTATAACGTATAACGTTATGTAGCATTACGATATAACGTATAACGTTATGTAGTATTACGATATAACGTATAACGTTATGTAGCATTACGATATAACGTATAACGTTATGTAGCATTACGATATGACCTATAACGTTATATGGTAATACGTTATAACGTATAACGTTATGTAGTATTACGATAAAACGTATGTAGCTTACGATATAACGTATAAACGTTATGTAGCATTACGATATAACGTATAACGTTATGTAGCATTACGATATAACGTATAACGTTAAGTACATAGGATATAACGTATAACGTTATATGGTATACGTTATAACGTATAACGTTATGTAGTATTACGTTATAACTTATAACGTTATGTAGCATTACGATAACGTATAACGTTATGTAATATTACGATATAACGTATAACGCTATGTAGCATTACGATATAACGTATAACGTTATGTAGCATTACGATATGACGTATAACGTTATATGGTAATACGTTATATCGTATAACGTTATGTAGTATTACGATATAACGTATTACGTTATGCAGCATTACGATATAACGTATAACGTTAAATAGTATTATGCTTATAACGTATAACGATATGTAGTATTACGATATAACGTATAACATTATGTAGCATTACGATATAACGTATAACGTTATGTAGTATTACGTTATAATGTATAACGTTATATGGTAATACGTTATAAAGTATAACGTTATGTAGCATTAGGATATAACGTATAACGTTATATAGCATTACGATATAACGTATAACGTTATATAGCATTACGATATAACGTATAACGTTATATGGTAATACGTTATAACGTATAACGTTTTGTAGCATTACTATATAACGTATAACTTTATACAGTACTACTTTATAACGTGTAACGTTATGTAGTATTACGATATAACGTATTACGTTATGTAGCATTACGATATAACGTATAACGTTATGTAGCATTACGATATAACGTATAACGTTATGTAATATTACGATATAACGTATAACGTTATGTAGCATTACGATATAACCTAAAACGTTACGTAGCATTACGATATGACGTATAACGTTATATGGTAATACGTTATAACGTATAACGTTATGTAGTATTACGATATAACGTATTACGTTATGCAGCATTACGATATAACGTATAACGTTATATAGTATTACGTTATAACGTATAATGTTATGTAGCATTACGATATAACGTACAACGTTATGTAGCATTACGATATAACGTATAACGTTGTGTAGTATTACGATATAACGTATAACGTTATATGGTAATACGTTATAACGTATAAAGTTGTGTAGCATTACGATATAACGTATAACGTTATGTAGCATTACGATATAACGTATAACGTTATGTAGAAATTCGATATAACGTAAGACGTTAGTAGCATTACGATATAACGTATAACGTTGTGTAGTATTACGATATAACGTATAACGTTATATGGTAATACGTTATAACGTATAACGTTATGTAGCATTAGGATATAACGTATAACGTTATATAGCATTACGATATAACGTATAACGTTATATGGTAATACGTTATAACGTATAACGTTTTGTAGCATTACGATATAACGTATAACGTTATGTAGCATTACGATATACGTATAACGTTATGTAGTATTACGTTATAATGTATAACGTCATGTAGTATTACGATATAACGTATAACGTTATATGGTATTACGATATAACGTATTACGTTATGGAGCATTACGATATAACGTATAACGTTATGTAGCATTACGATATAACGTATAACGTTATGTAGCATAACGATATAACGTATAACGTTATGTAGCATTACGATATAAGGTATAACGTTAAGTAGCATTAGGATATAACGTATAACGTTATATGGTAATACGTTAGAACGTATAACGTTAAGTAGTTTTACGATATAACGTATAACGTTATGTAGCATTACGATATAACGCATAACTTTATATAGTATTACATTATAACGTGTAACCTTATGTAGCATTACGATATAACGTATAACGTTAAGTAGCATTAGGATATAACGTATAACGTTATATGGTAATAAGTTAGAACGTATAACGTCTATGTAGTATTACGATATAACGTATAACGTTATATGGCAATCGTTATAACGTGTAACGTTATGTAGCATTACGATATAACGTATAACGTTATGTAGCATTACGGTATAACGTATAACGTTATGTAGCATTACGATATAACGTATAACGTTATGTAGCATTACGATATAACGTATAACGTTATGTAGCATTACGATATGACGTATAACGTTATATGGTAATACGTTATAACGTATAACGTTATGTAGTATTACGATATAACGTATTACGTTATGTAGCATTACGATACAACGTATAACGTTATATGGTTTTACGTTGTAGCGTATAACGTTATGTAGCATTACTATATACGTATAACGTTATATTGTATTACGTTATAACATATTACGTTATGTAGCATTACGATATAACGTATAAACGTTATGTAGCATTACGATATAACGTATAACGTTATGTAGCATTACGAAATAACGTATAACGTTATATGGTAATACGTTATAACGTATACCGTTATGTAGTATTACGATAAAACGTATAACGTTATGTAGCATTACGATATAACGTATAACGTTATGTAGCATTACGATATGACGTATAACGTTATATGGTAATACGTTATAACGTATAACGTTATGTAGTATTACGATATAACGTATTACGTTATGTAGCATTACGATATAACGTATAACGTTATGTAGCATTACGATATAACGTATAACGTTATGTAGCATTGCGATATAACGTATAACGTTAAGTAACATTAGGATATAACGTATAACGTTATATGGTAATACGTTATAACGTATAACGTTATGTAGTATTACGTTATAACGTATAACGCTATGTAGCATTACGATATAACGTATAACGTTATGTAGCATTACGATATGACGTATAACGTTATATGGTAATACGTTATATCGTATAACGTTATGTAGTATTACGATATAACGTATTACGTTATGCAGCATTACGATATAACGTATAACGTTAAATAGTATTATGTTATAACGTATAACGATATGTAGTATTACGATATAACGTATAACATTATGTAGCATTACGATATAACGTATAACGTTATATAGTATTACGTTATAACGTATAACGTTATGTAGCATTACGATATAACGTATAACGTTATGTAATATTACGATATAACGTATAACGTTATGTAGCATTACGATATAACGTATAACGTTATGTAGCATTACGATATGACCTATAACGTTATATGGTAATACGTCATAACATATCACGTTATATAGTGTTACATTATAACGTGTAACGTTATGTAGTATTACGTTATAACGTATAACGTTATATAGCATTAGGATATAACGTAAAACGTTATGTAGCATTAGGATGTAACGTATAACGTCATATGGTAATACGTTATAACGTATAACGTTATGTAATATTACAATATACGTATAACGTTATGTAGCATTAGATATGACGTTTAAGGTTATGTAGCATTACGATATAACGTATAACGTTACGTAGCATTACGGTATGACGTATAACGTTATATGGTAATACTTTATAACGTATAACGTTATGTAGTATTACGATATAACGTATTACGTTATGCAGCATTACGATATAACGTATAACGTTATATAGTATTACGTTATAACGTATAATGTTATGTAGCATTACGATATAACGTACAACGTTATGTTGCATTACGATATAACGTATAACGTTATGTAGTATTACGATATAACGTATAACGTTATATGGTAATACGTTATACATGTAAAGTTATGTAGTATTACGATATAAGGTATAACGTTATGTAGCATTACGATATAACGTATAAAGTTATGTAGCATTACGATATAACGTATAACGTTAAGTAGCATTAGGATATAACGTATAACGTTATATGGTAATACGTTAGAACGTATAACGTTATGTTGTATTACGATATATCGTATAACGTTATATGGCAATACGTTATAACGTGTAACGTTATGTAGCATTACGATATAACGTACAACGTTATGTAGTATTACGTTATAACGCATAACGTTATGTAGCATTACGATATAACGTATAACGTTATGTAGCACTACGATATAACGTATAACGTTATGTAGCATTACGATATGACGTATAACGTTATATAGTAATACGTTATAACGTATAAACGTTCAAGTAGTATTACGATATAACGTATTACGTTATGTAGCATTACGATATAACGTATAACGTTATGTAGCATTACGATATAACGTATAACGTTATGTAGCATTACGATATAACGTATAACGTTAAGTAACATTAGGATATAACGTATAACGTTATATGGTAATACGTTATAACGTATAACGTTATGTAGTATTACGTTATAACGTATAACGTTATGTAGCATTACGATATAACGTATAACGTTATGTAATATTACGATATAACGTATAACGCTATGTAGCATTACGATATAACGTATAACGTTATGTAGCATTACGATATGACGTATAACGTTATATGGTAATACGTTATATCGTATAAAGTTATGTAGTATTACGATATAACTTATTACGTTATGCAGCATTACGATATAACGTATAACGTTAAATAGTATTATGTTATAACGTATAACGATATGTAGTATTACGATATAACGTATAACATTATGTAAGCATATATAACGTATAACGTTATATAGTATTACGTTATAACGTATAACGTTATGTAGCATTACGATATAACGTATAACGTTATGTAGTATTACGATATAAACGTATAACGTTATGTAGCATTACGATATAACGTATAACGTTATGTAGCATTACGATATGACCTATAACGTTATATGGTAATACGTTATAACGTATAACGTTATGTAGTATTACGATATAACGTATTACGTTATGTAGCATTACGATATAACGTATAACGTTATGTAGCATTACGATATAACGTATAACGTTATGTAGCATTACGATATAACGTATAACGTTAAGTAACATTAGGATATAACGTATAACGTTATATGGTTATACGTTATAACGTATAACGTTATGTAGTATTACGTTATAACGTATAACGTTATGTAGCATTACGATATAACGTATAACGTTATGTAATATTACGATATAACGTATAACGCTATGTAGCATTACGATATAACGTCATAACGTTATGTAGCATTACGATATGACGTATAACGTTATATGGTAATACGTTATACCGTATAACGTTATGTAGTATTACGATATAACGTATTACGTTATGCAGCATTACGATATAACGTATAACGTTAAATAGTATTATGTTATAACGTATAACGATATGTAGTATTACGATATAACGTATAACATTATGTAGCATTACGATATAACGTATAACGTTATGTAGTATTACGTTATAATGTATAACGTTCTATGGTAATACGTTATAATGTATAACGTTTTGTAGCATTACGATATAACGTATAACGTTATGTAGCATTACGATATAACGTATAACGTTATGTAGTATTACGTTATAATGTATAACGTCATGTAGTATTACGATATAACGTATAACGTTATATGGTATTACGATATAACGTATTACGTTATGGAGCATTACGATATAACGTATAACGTTATGTAGCATTACGATATAACGTATAACGTTATGATAGCATAACGATATAACGTAGTAACGTTATGTAGCATTACGATATAAGGTATAACGTTAAGAAGCATTAGGATATAACGTATAACGTTATATGGTAATACGTTAGAACGTATAACGTTAAGTAGTTTTACGATATAACGTATAACGTTATGTAGCATACGATATAACGCATAACTTTATATAGTATTACATTATAACGTGTAACCTTATGTAGCATTACGATATAACGTATAACGTTAAGTAGCATTAGGATATAACGTATAACGTTATATGGTAATAAGTTAGAACGTATAACGTTATGTAGTATTACGATATAACGTATAACGTTATATGGCAATACGTTATAACGTGTAACGTTATGTAGCATTACGATATAACGTATAACGTTATGTAGCATTACGGTATAACGTATAACGTTATGTAGCATTACGATATAACGTATAACGTTATGTAGCATTACGATATAACGTATAACGTTATGTAGCATTACGATATAACGTATAACGTTATGTAGCATAACGATATAACGTATAACGTTATGTAGCATTACGATATAAGGTATAACGTTAAGTAGCATTAGGATATAACGTATAACGTTATATGGTAATACGTAGAACGTATAACGTTAAGTAGTTTTACGATATAACGTATAACGTTATGTAGCATTACGATATAACGCATAACTTTATATAGTATTACATTATAACGTGTAACCTTATGTAGCATTACGATATAACGTATAACGTTAAGTAGCATTAGGATATAACGTATAACGTTATATGGTAATAAGTTAGAACGTATAACGTTATGTAGTATTACGATATAACGTATAACGTTATATGGCAATACGTTATAACGTGTAACGTTATGTAGCATTACGATATAACGTATAAACGTTATGTAGCATTACGGTATAACGTATAACGTTATGTAGCATTACGATATAACGTATAACGTTATGTAGCATTACGATATAACGTATAACGTTATGTAGCATTACGATACAACGTATAACGTTATATGGTTTTACGTTGTAGCGTATAACGTTATGTAGCATTACTATATAACGTATAACGTTATATTGTATTACGTTATAACATATTACGTTATGTAGCATTACGATATAACGTATAACGTTATGTAGCATTACGATATAACGTATAACGTTATGTAGCATTACGAAATAACGTATAACGTTATATGGTAATACGTTATAACGTATACCGTTATGTAGTATTACGATAAAACGTATAACGTTATGTAGCATTACGATATAACGTATAACGTTATGCAGCATTACGATATGACGTATAACGTTATATGGTAATACGTTATAACGTATAACGTTATGTAGTATTACGATATAACGTATTACGTTATGTAGCATTACGATATAACGTATAACGTTATGTAGCATTACGATATAACGTATAACGTTATGTAGCATTGCGATATAACGTATAACGTTAAGTAACATTAGGATATAACGTATAACGTTATATGGTAATACGTTATAACGTATAACGTTATGTAGTATTACGTTATAACGTATAACGGTATGTAGTATTACGTTATAACGTATAACGGTATGTAGCATTACGATATAACGTATAACGATATGTAATATTACGATATAACGTATAACGCTATGTAGCATTACGATATAACGTATAACGTTATGTAGCATTACGATATGACGTATAACGTTATATGGTAATACGTTATATCGTATAACGTTATGTAGTATTACGATATAACGTATTACGTTATGCAGCATTACGATATAACGTATAACGTTAAATAGTATTATGTTATAACGTATAACGATATGTAGTATTACGATATAACGTATAACATTATGTAGCATTACGATATAACGTATAACGTTATATAGTATTACGTTATAACGTATAACGTTATGTAGCATTACGATATAACGTATAACGTTATGTAATATTACGATATAACGTATAACGTTATGTAGCATTACGATATAACGTATAACGTTATGTAGCATTACGATATGACCTATAACGTTATATGGTAATACGTCATAACATATCACGTATATATAGTGTTACATTATAACGTGTAACGTTATGTAGTATTACGTTATAACGTATAAACGTTATATAGCATTAGGATATAACGTAAAACGTTATGTAGCATTAGGATGTAACGTATAACGTCATATGGTAATACGTTATAACGTATAACGTTATGTAATATTACAATATAACGTATAACGTTATGTAGCATTAAGATATGACGTTTAAGGTTATGTAGCATTACGATATAACGTATAACGTTACGTAGCATTACGATATGACGTATAACGTTATATGGTAATACTTTATAACGTATAACGTTATGTAGTATTACGATATAACGTATTACGTTATGCAGCATTACGATATAACGTATAACGTTATATAGTATTACGTTATAACGTATAATGTTATGTAGCATTACGATATAACGTACAACGTTATGTAGCATTACGATATAACGTATAACGTTATGTAGTATTACGATATAACGTATAACGTTATATGGTAATACGTTATAACATGTAAAGTTATGTAGTATTACGATATAAGGTATAACGTTATGTAGCATTACGATATAACGTATAAAGTTATGTAGCATTACGATATAACGTATAACGTTAAGTAGCATTAGGATATAACGTATAACGTTATATGGTAATACGTTAGAACGTATAACGTTATGTTGTATTACGATATATCGTATAACGTTATATGGCAATACGTTATAACGTGTAACGTTATGTAGCATTACGATATAACGTACAACGTTATGTAGTATTACGTTATAACGCATAACGTTATGTAGCATTACGATATAACGTATAACGTTATGTAGCACTACGATATACGTATAACGTTATGTAGCATTACGATATGACGTATAACGTATATAGTAATACGTTATAACGTATAACGTTAAGTAGTATTACGATATAACGTATTACGTTATGTAGCATTACGATATAACGTATAACGTTATGTAGCATTACGATATAACGTATAACGTTATGTAGCATTACGATATAACGTATAACGTTAAGTAACATTAGGATATAACGTATAACGTTATATGGTAATACGTTATAACGTATAACGTTATGTAGTATTACGTTATAACGTATAACGTTATGTAGCATTACGATATAACGTATAACGTTATGTAATATTACGATATAACGTATAACGCTATGTAGCATTACGATATAACGTATAACGTTATGTAGCATTACGATATGACGTATAACGTTATATGGTAATACGTTATATCGTATAAAGTTATGTAGTATTACGATATAACTTATTACGTTATGCAGCATTACGATATAACGTATAACGTTAAATAGTATTATGTTATACGTTATATCGTAATGCTGCATAACGTAATAAGTTATATCGTAATACTACATAACTTTATACGATATAACGTATTACCATATAACGTTATACGTCATATCGTAATGCTACATAACGTTATACGTCTATATCGTAATGCTACATAGCGTTATACGTTATATCGTAATATTACATAACGTTATACGTTATATCGTAATGCTACATAACGTTATACGTTATAACGTAATACTACATAACGTTATACGTTATAACGTATTACATATAACGTTATACGTTATATCCTAATGTTACTTAACGTTATACGTTATATCGTAATGCTACATAACGTTATATCGTTATATCGTAATGCTACATAACGTTATACGTTATATCGTAATGCTACATAACGTAATACGTTATATCGTAATACTACTTAACGTTATACGTTATAACGTATTACTATATAACGTTATACGTCATATCGTAATGCTACATAACGTTATACGTTATATCGTAGTGCTACATAACGTTATACGTTATATCGTAATGCTACATAACGTTATGCGTTATAACGTAATACTACATAACGTTGTACGTTATATCGTAATGCTACATAACGTTACACGTTATAACGTATTGCCATATAACGTTATACGATATATCGTAATACAACATAACGTTATACGTTCTAACGTATTACCATATAACGTTATACGTTATATCCTAATGCTACTTAACGTTATACGTTATATCGTAATGCTACATAACTTTATACGTTATATCGTAATGCTACATAACGTTATACCTTATATCGTAATACTACATAACTTTACATGTTATAACGTATTACCATATAACGTTATACGTTATATCGTAATACTACATAACGTTATACGTTATATCGTAATGCTACATAACGTTGTACGTTATATCGTAATGCTACATAACATTATACGTTATAACGTAATACTATATAACGTTATACGTTATATCGTAATGCTGCATAACGTAATACGTTATATCGTAATACTACATAACGTTATACGTTATAAAGTATTACCATATAACGTTATACGTCATATCGTAATGCTACGTAACGTTATACGTTATATCGTAATGCTACATAACCTTAAACGTCATATCTTAATGCTACATAACGTTATACGTTATATTGTAATATTACATAACGTTATACGTTATAACGTATTACCATATGACGTTATACGTTACATCCTAATGCTACATAACGTTTTACGTTATATCCTAATGCTATATAAACGTTATACGTTATAACGTAATACTACATAACGTTACACGTTATAATGTAACACTATATAACGTGATATGTTATGACGTATTACCATATAACGTTATAGGTCATATCGTAATGCTACATAACGTTATACGTTATATCGTAATGCTACATAACGTTATACGTTATATCGTAATATTACATAACGTTATACGTTATATCGTAATGCTACATAACGTTATACGTTATAACGTAATACTATATAACGTTATACGTTATATCGTAATGCTACATAATGTTATACGTTATATCGTAATACTACATATCGTTATACGTTATAACATAATACTATTTAACGTTATACGTTATATCGTAATGCTGCATAACGTAATACGTTATATCGTAATACTACATAACGTTATACGATATAACGTATTACCATATAACGTATACGTCATATCGTAATGCTACATAACGTTATACGTTATATCGTAATGCTACATAGCGTTATACGTTATATCGTAATATTACATATCGTTATACGTTATATCGTAATGCTACATACCGTTATACGTTATAACGTAATACTACATACCGTTATACGTTATAACGTAATACTACATAACGTTATACGTTATAACGTATTACCATATAACGTTATACGTTATATCCTAATGTTACTTAACGTTATACGTTATATCGCAATGCTACATAACGTTATACGTTATATCGTAATGCTACATAACGTTATACGTTATATCGTAATGCTACATAACGTAATACGTTATATCGTAATACTACATAACGTTATACGTTATAACGTATTACCATATAACGTTATACGTCATATCGTAATGCTGCATAACGTTATACGTTATATCGTAATGCTACATAACGTTATACGTTTTATCGTGAATACTACATAACGGTATACGTTATAACGTATTACCATATAACGTTATACGTTATTTCGTAATGCTACATAACGTTATACGTTATATCGTAATGCTACATAACGTTATACGTTATATCGTAATGCTACATAACGTAATATGTTATAACGTAATACAATATAACGTTATACGTTATATAGTAATGCTACATAACGTTATACGCTACAACGTAAAACCATATAACGTTATACGTTGTATCGTAATGCTACATAACGTTATACGTTATATCGTAATGCTACATAACGTTATACGTTATATCGTAATGCTACATAACGTTATACGTTATACCGTAATGCTACATAACGTTATACGTTATATCGTAATGCTACATAACGTTACACGTTATAACGTATTGCCATATAACGTTATACGTTATATCGTAATACTACATAACGTTATACGTTCTAACTTATTACCATATAACGTTATACGTTATATCCTAATGCTACTTAACGTTATACGTTATATCGTAATGCTACATAAGGTTACACGTTATAATGTAATACTATATAAAGTTATGCGTTATATCGTAATGCTACATAACGTTATACGTTATATCGTAAAACTACTTAACGTTATACGTTCTAACGTATTACCATATAACGTTATACGTTATATCCTAATGCTACTTAACGTTATACCTTATATCGTAATGCTACATAACGTTATACGTTATATCGTTATGCTACATAACGTTATACGTTATATCGTAATGCTACATAACGTTATACGTTATATCGTAATGCTACATAACGTTATACGTTATATCGTAATGCTACATAACGTTATACGTTATACCGTAATGCTACATAACGTTATACGTTATATCGTAATGCTACATAACGTTACACGTTATAACGTATTGCCATATAACGTTATACGTTATATCGTAATACTACATAACGTTATACGTTCTAACTTATTACCATATAACGTTATACGTTATATCCTAATGCTACTTAACGTTATACGTTATATCGTAATGCTACATAAGGTTACACGTTATAATGTAATACTATATAAAGTTATGCGTTATATCGTAATGCTACATAACGTTATACGTTATATCGTAAAACTACTTAACGTTATACGTTCTAACGTATTACCATATAACGTTATACGTTATATCCTAATGCTTCTTAACGTTATACCTTATATCGTAATGCTACATAACGTTATACGTTATATCGTTATGCTACATAACGTTATACGTTATATCGTAATGCTACATAACGTTATACGTTATATCGTAATGCTCCATAACGTAATACGTTATATCGTAATACCATATAACGTTATACGTTATATCGTAATACTACATGACGTTATACATTATAACGTAATACTACATAACGTTATACGTTATATCGTAATGCTACATAACGTTATACGTTATATCGTAATGCTACAAAACGTTATACATTATAACGTATTACCATATAACGTTATACATTATAACGTAATACTACATAACGTTATACGTTATATCGTAATGCTACATAATGTTATACGTTATATCGTAATACTACATATCGTTATACGTTATAACATAATACTATTTAACGTTATACGTTATATCGTAATGCTGCATAACGTAATACGTTATATCGTAATACTACATAACGTTATACGGTATAACGTATTACCATATAACGTTATACGTCATATCGTAATGCTACATAACGTTATACGTTATATCGTAATGCTACATAGCGTTATACGTTATATCGTAATATTACATAACGTTATACGTTATATCGTAATGCTACATAACGTTATACGTTATAACGTAATACTACATAACGTTATACGTTATAACGTATAACCATATAACGTTATACGTTATATCCTAATGTTACTTAACGTTATACGTTATATCGTAATGCTACATAACGTTATACGTTATATCGTAATGCTACATAACGTTATACGTTATATCGTAATGCTACATAACGTAATACGTTATATCGTAATACTACATAACGTTATACGTTATAACGTATTACCATATAACGTTATAGGTCATATCGTAATGCTACATAACGTTATACGTTATATCGTAATGCTACATAACGTTATACGTTATATCGTAATACTACATAACGTTATACGTTATATCGTAATGCTACATAACGTTATACGTTATAACGTAATACTATATAACGTTATACGTTATATCGTAATGCTACATAATGTTATACGTTATATCGTAATACTACATATCGTTATACGTTATAACATAATACTATTTAACGTTATACGTTATATCGTAATGCTGCATAACGTAATAAGTTATATCGTAATACTACATAACTTTATACGATATAACGTATTACCATATAACGTTATACGTCATATCGTAATGCTACATAACGTTATACGTTATATCGTAATGCTACATAGCGTTATACGTTATATCGTAATATTACATAACGTTATACGTTATATCGTAATGCTACATAACGTTATACGTTATAACGTAATACTACATAACGTTATACGTTATAACGTATTACCATATAACGTTATACGTTATATCCTAATGTTACTTAACGTTATACGTTATATCGTAATGCTACATAACGTTATACGTTATATCGTAATGCTACATAACGTTATACGTTATATCGTAATGCTACATAACGTAATACGTTATATCGTAATACTACTTAACGTTATACGTTATAACGTATTACTATATAACGTTATACGTCATATCGTAATGCTACATAACGTTATACGTTATATCGTAGTGCTACATAACGTTATACGTTATATCGTAATGCTACATAACGTTATGCGTTATAACGTAATACTACATAACGTTGTACGTTATATCGTAATGCTACATAACGTTACACGTTATAACGTATTGCCATATAACGTTATACGATATATCGTAATACAACATAACGTTATACGTTCTAACGTATTACCATATAACGTTATACGTTATATCCTAATGCTACTTAACGTTATACGTTATATCGTAATGCTACATAACTTTATACGTTATATCGTAATGCTACATAACGTTATACCTTATATCGTAATACTACATAACTTTACATGTTATAACGTATTACCATATAACGTTATACGTTATATCGTAATACTACATAACGTTATACGTTATATCGTAATGCTACATAACGTTGTACGTTATATCGTAATGCTACATAACATTATACGTTATAACGTAATACTATATAACGTTATACGTTATATCGTAATGCTGCATAACGTAATACGTTATATCGTAATACTACATAACGTTATACGTTATAAAGTATTACCATATAACGTTATACGTCATACCGTAATGCTACGTAACGTTATACGTTATATCGTAATGCTACATAACCTTAAACGTCATATCTTAATGCTACATAACGTTATACGTTATATTGTAATATTACATAACGTTATACGTTATAACGTATTACCATATGACGTTATACGTTACATCCTAATGCTACATAACGTTTTACGTTATATCCTAATGCTATATAACGTTATACGTTATAACGTAATACTACATAACGTTACACGTTATAATGTAACACTATATAACGTGATATGTTATGACGTATTACCATATAACGTTATAGGTCATATCGTAATGCTACATAACGTTATACGTTATATCGTAATGCTACATAACGTTATACGTTATATCGTAATATTACATAACGTTATACGTTATATCGTAATGCTACATAACGTTATACGTTATAACGTAATACTATATAACGTTATACGTTATATCGTAATGCTACATAATGTTATACGTTATATCGTAATACTACATATCGTTATACGTTATAACATAATACTATTTAACGTTATACGTTATATCGTAATGCTGCATAACGTAATACGTTATATCGTAATACTACATAACGTTATACGATATAACGTATTACCATATAACGTTATACGTCATATCGTAATGCTACATAACGTTATACGTTATATCGTAATGCTACATAGCGTTATACGTTATAACGTAATACTACATAACGTTATACGTTATAACGTATTACCATATAACGTTATACGTTATATCCTAATGTTACTTAACGTTATACGTTATATCGCAATGCTACATAACGTTATACGTTATATCGTAATGCTACATAACGTTATACGTTATATCGTAATGCTACATAACGTAATACGTTATATCGTAATACTACATAACGTTATACGTTATAACGTATTACCATATAACGTTATACGTCATATCGTAATGCTACATAACGTTATACGTTATATCGTAATGCTACATAACGTTATACGTTTTATCGTAATACTACATAACGGTATACGTTATAACGTATTACCATATAACGTTATACGTTATTTCGTAATGCTACATAACGTTATACGTTATATCGTAATGCTACATAACGTTATACGTTATATCGTAATGCTACATAACGTAATATGTTATAACGTAATACAATATAACGTTATACGTTATATAGTAATGCTACATAACGTTATACGCTACAACGTAAAACCATATAACGTTATACGTTGTATCGTAATGCTACATAACGTAATACGTTATATCGTAATACTACATAACGTTATACGTTATAACGTATTACCATATAACGTTATACGTCATATCGTAATGCTACATAACGTTATACGTTATATCGTAATGCTACATAACGTTATACGTTATATCGTAATGCTACATAACGTTATACGTTATACCGTAATGCTACATAACGTTATACGTTATATCGTAATGCTACATAACGTTACACGTTATAACGTATTGCCATATAACGTTATACGTTATATCGTAATACTACATAACGTTATACGTTCTAACTTATTACCATATAACGTTATACGTTATATCCTAATGCTACTTAACGTTATACGTTATATCGTAATGCTACATAAGGTTACACGTTATAATGTAATACTATATAAAGTTATGCGTTATATCGTAATGCTACATAACGTTATACGTTATATCGTAAAACTACTTAACGTTATACGTTCTAACGTATTACCATATAACGTTATACGTTATATCCTAATGCTACTTAACGTTATACCTTATATCGTAATGCTACATAACGTTATACGTTATATCGTTATGCTACATAACGTTATACGTTATATCGTAATGCTACATAACGTTATACGTTATATCGTAATGCTCCATAACGTAATACGTTATATCGTAATACCATATAACGTTATACGTTATATCGTAATACTACATGACGTTATACATTATAACGTAATACTACATAACGTTATACGTTATATCGTAATGCTACATAACGTTATACGTTATATCGTAATGCTACAAAACGTTATACGTTATAACGTATTACCATATAACGTTATACGTTATATCGTAATGCTATATAACGTTATACGTTATATCCTAATGCTACATAACGTTATACGTTATAACGTATTACCATATAACGTTATACGTTATATCGTAATACTACACAACGTTATACGTTATATCGTAATGCTACATAACGTCTTACGTTATATCGAATTTCTACATAACGTTATACGTTATATCGTAATGCTACATAACGTTATACGTTATATCGTAATGCTACACAACTTTATACGTTATAACGTATTACCATATAACGTTATACGTTATATCGTAATACTACACAACGTTATACGTTATATCGTAATGCTACATAACGTTGTACGTTATATCGTAATGCTACATAACATTATACGTTATAACGTAATACTATATAACGTTATACGTTATATCGTAATGCTGCATAACGTAATACGTTATATCGTAATACTACATAACGTTATACGTTATAACGTATTACCATATAACGTTATACGTCATATCGTAATGCTACGTAACGTTTTAGGTTATATCGTAATGCTACATAACGTTATACGTTATATCGTAATATTACATAACGTTATACGTTATATCGTAATGCTACATAACGTTATACGTTATATCGTAATGCTACATAACGTAATACGTTATATCGTAATACTACATAACGTTACACGTTATAAAGTAGTACTGTATAAAGTTATACGTTATATAGTAATGCTACAAAACGTTATACGTTATAACGTATTACCATATAACGTTATACGTTATATCGTAATGCTATATAACGTTATACGTTATATCGTAATGCTATATAACGTTATACGTTATATCCTAATGCTACATAACGTTATACTTTATAACGTATTACCATATAACGTTATACATTATAACGTAATACTACATAACGTTATACGTTATATCGTAATGCTACATAATGTTATACGTTATATCGTAATACTACATATCGTTATACGTTATAACATAATACTATTTAACGTTATACGTTATATCGTAATGCTGCATAACGTAATACGTTATATCGTAATACTACATAACGTTATACGATATAACGTATTACCATATAACGTTATACGTCATATCGTAATGCTACATAACGTTATACGTTATATCGTAATGCTACATAGCGTTATACGTTATATCGTAATATTACATAACGTTATACGTTATATCGTAATGCTACATAACGTTATAAGTTATAACGTAATACTACATAACGTTATACGTTATAACGTATAACCATATAACGTTATACGTTATATCCTAATGTTACTTAACGTTATACGTTATATCGTAATGCTACATAACGTTATACGTTATATCGTAATGCTACATAACGTTATACGTTATATCGTAATGCTACATAACGTAATACGTTATATCGTAATACTACATAACGTTATACGTTATAACGTATTACCATATAACGTTATAGGTCATATCGTAATGCTACATAACGTTATACGTTATATCGTAATGCTACATAACGTTATACGTTATATCGTAATACTACATAACGTTATACGTTATATCGTAATGCTACATAACGTTATACGTTATAACGTAATACTATATAACGTTATACGTTATATCGTAATGCTACATAATGTTATACGTTAAATCGTAATACTACATATCGTTATACGTTATAACATAATACTATTTAACGTTATACGTTATATCGTAATGCTGCATAACGTAATAAGTTATATCGTAATACTACATAACTTTATACGATATAACGTATTACCATATAACGTTATACGTCATATCGTAATGCTACATAACGTTATACGTTATATCGTAATGCTACATAGCGTTATACGTTATATCGTAATATTACATAACGTTATACGTTATATCGTAATGCTACATAACGTTATACGTTATAACGTAATACTACATAACGTTATACGTTATAACGTATTACCATATAACGTTATACGTTATATCCTAATGTTACTTAACGTTATACGTTATATCGTAATGCTACATAACGTTATACGTTATATCGTAATGCTACATAACGTTATACGTTATATCGTAATGCTACATAACGTAATACGTTATATCGTAATACTACTTAACGTTATACGTTATAACGTATTACTATATAACGTTATACGTCATATCGTAATGCTACATAACGTTATACGTTATATCGTAGTGCTACATAACGTTATACGTTATATCGTAATGCTACATAACGTTATGCGTTATAACGTAATACTACATAACGTTATACGTTATATCGTAATGCTCCATAACGTTATACGTTATATCGTAATGCTACATAACGTTATACGTTATATCGTAATACCATATAACGTTATACGTTATATCGTAATGCTACATAACGTTATACGTTATAACGTAATTCTACATAACGTTATACGTTATAACGTAATACTATATAACGTTATACGTTATATCGTAATGCTATATAACGTTATACGTTATATCCTAATGCTACATAACGTTATACTTTATAACGTATTACCATATAACGTTATACATTATAACGTAATACTACATAACGTTATACGTTATATCGTAATGCTACATAACGTCTTACGTTATATCGAATTTCTACATAACGTTATACGTTATATCGTAATGCTACATAACGTTATACGTTATATCGTAATGCTACACAACGTTATACGTTATAACGTATTACCATATAACGTTATACGTTATATCGTAATACTACATAACGTTATACGTTATATCGTAATGCTACATAACGTTGTACGTTATATCGTAATGCTACATAACATTATACGTTATAACGTAATACTATATGACGTTATACGTTATATAGTAATGCTGCATAACGTAATACGTTATATCGTAATACTACATAACGTTATACGTTATAACGTATTACCATATAACGTTATACGTCATATCGTAATGCTACGTAACGTTGTACGTTATATCGTAATGCTATATAACGTTATACGTTATATCCTAATGCTACATAACGTTATACTTTATAACGTATTACCATATAACGTTATACATTATAACGTAATACTACATAACGTTATACGTTATATCGTAATGCTACATAACGTCTTACGTTAGATCGAATTTCTACATAACGTTATACGTTATATCGTAATGCTACATAACGTTATACGTTATATCGTAATGCTACACAACGTTATACGTTATAACGTATTACCATATAACGTTATACGTTATATCGTAATACTACATAACGTTATACGTTATATCGTAATGCTACATAACGTTGTACGTTATATCGTAATGCTACATAACGTTATACGTTATATCGTAATGCTACATAACGTTGTACGTTATATCGTAATGCTACATAACGTTACACGTTATAACGTATTGCCATATAACGTTATACGTTATATCGTAATACAACATAACGTTATACGTTCTAACGTATTACCATATAACGTTATACGTTATATCCTAATGCTACTTAACGTTATACGTTATATCGTAATGCTACATAACTTTATACGTTATATCGTAATGCTACATAACGTTATACCTTATATCGTAATACTACATAACTTTACATGTTATAACGTATTACCATATAACGTTATACGTTATATCGTAATACTACATAACGTTATACGTTATATCGTAATGCTACATAACGTTGTACGTTATATCGTAATGCTGCATAACATTATATGTTATAACGTAATACTATATAACGTTATACGTTATATCGTAATGCTGCATAACGTAATACGTTATATCGTAATACTACATAACGTTATACGTTATAAAGTATTACCATATAACGTTATACGTCATATCGTAATGCTACGTAACGTTATACGTTATATCGTAATGCTACATAACCTTAAACGTCATATCTTAATGCTACATAACGTTATACGTTATATTGTAATATTACATAACGTTATACGTTATAACGTATTACCATATGACGTTATACGTTACATCCTAATGCTACATAACGTTTTACGTTATATCCTAATGCTATATAACGTTATACGTTATAACGTAATACTACATAACGTTACACGTTATAATGTAACACTATATAACGTGATACGTTATGACGTATTACCATATAACGTTATAGGTCATATCGTAATGCTACATAACGTTATACGTTATATCGTAATGCTACATAACGTTATACGTTATATCGTAATATTACATAACGTTATACGTTATATCGTAATGCTACATAACGTTATACGTTATAACGTAATACTATATAACGTTATACGTTATATCGTAATGCTACATAATGTTATACGTTATATCGTAATACTACATATCGTTATACGTTATAACATAATACTATTTAACGTTATACGTTATATCGTAATGCTGCATAACGTAATACGTTATATCGTAATACTACATAACGTTATACGATATAACGTATTACCATATAACGTTATACGTCATATCGTAATGCTACATAACGTTATACGTTATATCGTAATGCTACATAGCGTTATACGTTATATCGTAATATTACATAACGTTATACGTTATATCGTAATGCTACATACCGTTATACGTTATAACGTAATACTACATACCGTTATACGTTATAACGTAATACTACATAACGTTATACGTTATAACGTATTACCATATAACGTTATACGTTATATCCTAATGTTACTTAACGTTATACGTTATATCGCAATGCTACATAACGTTATACGTTATATCGTAATGCTACATGACGTTATACGTTATATCGTAATGCTACATAACGTAATACGTTATATCGTAATACTACATAACGTTATACGTTATAACGTATTACCATATAACGTTATACGTCATATCGTAATGCTACATAACGTTATACGTTATATCGTAATGCTACATAACGTTATACGTTTTATCGTAATACTACATAACGGTATACGCTATAACGTATTACCATATAACGTTATACGTTATTTCGTAATGCTACATAACGTTATACGTTATATCGTAATGCTACATAACGTTATACGTTATATCGTAATGCTACATAACGTAATATGTTATAACGTAATACAATATAACGTTATACGTTATATCGTAGTGCTACATAACGTTATACGTTATATCGTAATATTACATAACGTTATACGTTATATCGTAATACTACATATCGTTATACGTTATAACGTAATACTATATAAAGTTATACGTTATATCCTAATGCTACTTAACGTTATACGTTATATCGTAATGCTACATAACGTTATACGTTATATCGTAATGCTACATAACGTTATACGTTATAACGTAATACTACATAACGTTACACGTTATAATGTAATACTGTATAAAGTTATACGTTATATTGTAATGCTACATAACGTTATACGTTATATCGTAATATTACATAACGTTATACGTTATATCGAAATGCTACATAACGTTATACGTTATAAAGTAATACTATATAACGTTATACGTTATATCGTAATGCTACATAACGTTATACGTTATATCGTAACACTACATATCGTTATACGTTATAACGTAATACTATATAAAGTTATACGTTATATCGTAATGCTACATAACGTTATACGTTATATCGTAATATTACATAACGTTATACGTTATATCGTAATGCTACATAACGCTATACGTTGTATCCTAATGCTACTTAACGTTACACGTTATATCGTAATGCTACATAACGTTATACGTTATATCGTAATGCTATATAACGTTATACGTTATATCGTAACGCTACATAACGTTATACGTTATATCGTAATGCTACATAACGTTACACGTTATAATGTATTGCCATATAACGTTATACGTTATATCGTAATACTACATAACGTTATACGTTCGAACGTATTAACATATAACGTTATACAATATATCATAATGCTATATAACGTTTTACGTTATATCGTAATGCTACATAACGTTATACGTTATATCGTAATACTACATAACGTTATACGTTATAACGTATTACCATATGTCGTTATACGTTATATCGTAATGCTACATATCGATATACTTGATAACGTAATACTATATAACGTTATACGTTATATCGTAATGCTACATAACGTTATACGTTATATCGTAATACTACATATCGTTAAACGTTATAACGTAATGCTACATAACGTTATACGTTATATCGTAGTGCTACATAACGTTATACGTTATATAGTAACACTACATAACGTTATACGTTATAACGTAATGCTACATATCGTTATACGTTATAACGTATTACCATATGTCGTTATACGTTATATCGTAATGCTACATATCGATATACTTGATAACGTAATACTATATAACGTTATACGTTATATCGTAATGCTACATAACGTTATACGTTATATCGTAATACTGCATATCGTTAAACGTTATAACGTAATGCTACATAACGTTATACGTTATATCGTAGTGCTACATAACGTTATACGTTATATCGTAACACTACATAACGTTATACGTTATAACGTAATACTACATAACGTTACACGTTATAATGTAACACTATATAACGTGATACGTTATGACGTATTACCATATAACGTTATAGGTCATATCGTAATGCTACATAACGTTATACGTTATATCGTAATGCTACATAACGTTATACGTTATATCGTAATATTACATAACGTTATACGTTATATCGTAATGCTACATAACGTTATACGTTATAACGTAATACTATATAACGTTATACGTTATATCGTAATGCTACATAATGTTATACGTTATATCGTAATACTACATATCGTTATACGTTATAACATAATACTATTTAACGTTATACGTTATATCGTAATGCTGCATAACGTAATACGTTATATCGTAATACTACATAACGTTATACGATATAACGTATTACCATATAACGTTATACGTCATATCGTAATGCTACATAACGTTATACGTTATATCGTAATGCTACATAGCGTTATACGTTATATCGTAATATTACATAACGTTATACGTTATATCGTAATGCTACATACCGTTATACGTTATAACGTAATACTACATACCGTTATACGTTATAACGTAATACTACATAACGTTATACGTTATAACGTATTACCATATAACGTTATACGTTATATCCTAATGTTACTTAACGTTATACGTTATATCGCAATGCTACATAACGTTATACGTTATATCGTAATGCTACATGACGTTATACGTTATATCGTAATGCTACATAACGTAATACGTTATATCGTAATACTACATAACGTTATACGTTATAACGTATTACCATATAACGTTATACGTCATATCGTAATGCTACATAACGTTATACGTTATATCGTAATGCTACATAACGTTATACGTTTTATCGTAATACTACATAACGGTATACGTTATAACGTATTACCATATAACGTTATACGTTATTTCGTAATGCTACATAACGTTATACGTTATATCGTAATGCTACATAACGTTATACGTTATATCGTAATGCTACATAACGTAATATGTTATAACGTATTGCCATATAACGTTATACGTTATATCGTAATACTACATAACGTTATACGTTCTAACGTATTACCATATAACGTTATACGTTTTATCCTAATGCTACTTAACGTTATACGTTATATCGTAATACTACATAACGTTATACGTTCTAACGTATTACCATATAACGTTATACGTTATATCCTAATGCTACTTAACGTTATACCTTATATCGTAATGCTACATAACGTTATACGTTATATCGTTGTGCTACATAACGTTATACGTTATATCGTAATGCTCCATAACGTTATACGTTATATCGTAATGCTACATAACGTTACACGTTTTAACGTATTACCATATAACGTTATACGATATATCGTAATGCTACATAACGTTACACGTTTTATCGAATTACCATATAACGTTATACGTTATATCGTAATGCTACATAACGTTATGCATTGTACCGTAATGCTACATAACCTTATACGTCATATCTTAATGCTACATAACGTTATACGTTATATCGTAATGCTACATACCGTTATACGTTATAACGTAATACTACATACCGTTATACGTTATAACGTAATACTACATAACGTTATACGTTATAACGTATTACCATATAACGTTATACGTTATATCCTAATGTTACTTAACGTTATACGTTATATCGCAATGCTACATAACGTTATACGTTATATCGTAATGCTACATGACGTTATACGTTATATCGTAATGCTACATAACGTAATACGTTATATCGTAATACTACATAACGTTATACGTTATAACGTATTACCATATAACGTTATACGTCATATCGTAATGCTACATAACGTTATACGTTATATCGTAATGCTACATAACGTTATACGTTTTATCGTAATACTACATAACGGTATACGTTATAACGTATTACCATATAACGTTATACGTTATTTCGTAATGCTACATAACGTTATACGTTATATCGTAATGCTACATAACGTTATACGTTATATCGTAATGCTACATAACGTAATATGTTATAACGTAATACAATATAACGTTATACGTTATATCGTAGTGCTACATAACGTTATACGTTATATCGTAATATTACATAACGTTATACGTTATATCGTAATACTACATATCGTTATACGTTATAACGTAATACTATATAAAGTTATACGTTATATCCTAATGCTACTTAACGTTATACGTTATATCGTAATGCTACATAACGTTATACGTTATATCGTAATGCTACATAACGTTATACGTTATAACGTAATACTACATAACGTTACACGTTATAATGTAATACTGTATAAAGTTATACGTTATATTGTAATGCTACATAACGTTATACGTTATATCGTAATATTACATAACGTTATACGTTATATCGAAATGCTACATAACGTTATACGTTATAAAGTAATACTATATAACGTTATACGTTATATCGTAATGCTACATAACGTTATACGTTATATCGTAACACTACATATCGTTATACGTTATAACGTAATACTATATAAAGTTATACGTTATATCGTAATGCTACATAACGTTATACGTTATATCGTAATATTACATAACGTTATACGTTATATCGTAATGCTACATAACGCTATACGTTGTATCCTAATGCTACTTAACGTTACACGTTATATCGTAATGCTACATAACGTTATACGTTATATCGTAATGCTATATAACGTTATACGTTATATCGTAACGCTACATAACGTTATACGTTATATCGTAATGCTACATAACGTTACACGTTATAATGTATTGCCATATAACGTTATACGTTATATCGTAATACTACATAACGTTATACGTTCGAACGTATTAACATATAACGTTATACAATATATCATAATGCTATATAACGTTTTACGTTATATCGTAATGCTACATAACGTTATACGTTATATCGTAATACTACATAACGTTATACGTTATAACGTATTACCATATGTCGTTATACGTTATATCGTAATGCTACATATCGATATACTTGATAACGTAATACTATATAACGTTATACGTTATATCGTAATGCTACATAACGTTATACGTTATATCGTAATACTACATATCGTTAAACGTTATAACGTAATGCTACATAACGTTATACGTTATATCGTAGTGCTACATAACGTTATACGTTATATCGTAACACTACATAACGTTATACGTTATAACGTAATGCTACATATCGTTATACGTTATAACGTATTACCATATGTCGTTATACGTTATATCGTAATGCTACATAACGTTATACGTTATATCGTAATACTACATAACGTTATACGTTATAACGTATTACTACATAACGTTATACTTTATAACGTAATAATACATAACGTTATACGTTATATCGTAATGCTACATAACGTTATTCGTTATATCGTAACACTACATAACGTTATACGTTATAACGTAATGCTACATAACGTTATACGTTATATCGTAATGCTACATAACGTTACACGTTATAACGTATTGCCATATAACGTTATACGTTATATCGTAATACTACATAACGTTATACGTTCTAACGTATTACCATATAACGTTATACGTTTTATCCTAATGCTACTTAACGTTATACGTTATATCGTAATACTACATAACGTTATACGTTCTAACGTATTACCATATAACGTTATACGTTATATCCTAATGCTACTTAACGTTATACCTTATATCGTAATGCTACATAACGTTATACGTTATATCGTTGTGCTACATAACGTTATACGTTATATCGTAATGCTCCATAACGTTATACGTTATATCGTAATGCTACATAACGTTACACGTTTTAACGTATTACCATATAACGTTATACGATATATCGTAATGCTACATAACGTTACACGTTTTATCGAATTACCATATAACGTTATACGTTATATCGTAATGCTACATAACGTTATGCATTGTACCGTAATGCTACATAACCTTATACGTCATATCTTAATGCTACATAACGTTATACGTTATATCGTAATGCTGCATAACGTTATACGTTATAACGTATTACCATATAACGTTATACGTCATATCGTAATGCTACATAACGTTACACGTTATAATGTAATACTATATAAAGTTATACGTTATATCGTAATGCTACATAACGTTATACGTTATATCGTAAAACTACATAACGTTATACGTTCTAACGTATTACCATATAACGTTATACGTTATATCCTAATGCTACTTAACGTTATACCATATATCGTAATGCTACATAACGTTATACGTTATATCGTAATGCCAGATAACGTTATACGTTATATCGTAATGCTACATAACGTTATACTTTATATCGTAATGCTGAATAACGTTATACGTTATAACGTATTTCCATATAACGTTATACGTCATATCCTAATGCTACTTAACGTTATACCATATATCGTAATGCTACATAACGTTATACGTTATATCGTAATGCCAGATAACGTTATACGTTATATCGTAATGCTACATAACGTTATACGTTATATCGTAATGCTGAATAACGTTATACGTTATAACGTATTTCCATATAACGTTATACGTCATATCGTAATGCTACATAACGTTACACGTTTTATCGAATTACCATATAACGTTATACGTTATATCGTAATGCTGAATAACGTTATACGTTATAACGTATTTCCATATAACGTTATACGTCATATCGTAATGCTACATAACGTTACACGTTTTATCGAATTACCATATAACGTTATACGTTATATCGTAATGCTACATAACGTTATGCGTTGTACCGTAATGCTACATAACCTTATACGTCATATCTTAATGCTACATAACGTTATACGTTATAAAGTAATACTATATAACGTTATACGTTATATCGTAATGCTACATAACGTTATACGTTATAACGTAATACTACATAACGTTACACGTTATAATGTAATACTGTATAAAGTTATACGTTATATTGTAATGCTACATAACGTTATACGTTATATCGTAATATTACATAACGTTATACGTTATATCGTAATGCTACATAACGTTATACGTTATAAAGTAATACTATATAACGTTATACGTTATATCGTAATGCTACATAACGTTATACGTTATATCGTAACACTACATATCGTTATACGTTATAACGTAATACTATATAAAGTTATACGTTATATCGTAATGCTACACAACGTTATACGTTATATCGTAATATTACATAACGTTATACGTTATATCGTAATGCTACATAACGTTATACGTTATAACGTAATACTATATAACGTTATACGTTATATCGTAATGCTACATAACGTTATACGTTATATCGTAATACTACATAACGTTATACGTTATAACGTATTACCATATGTCGTT
Source organism: Bombus lapidarius (assembly GCA_936014575.1). Taxonomy (NCBI): domain Eukaryota; kingdom Metazoa; phylum Arthropoda; class Insecta; order Hymenoptera; family Apidae; genus Bombus; species Bombus lapidarius. The sequence continues at coordinate 29,279 of CAKXZU010000223.1, forward strand.
ATACGTTATATCGTAATGCTACATATCGTTATACTTGATAACGTAATACTATATAACGTTATACGTTATATCGTAATGCTACATAACGTTATACGTTATATCGTAATACTACATATCGTTATACGTTATAACGTAATACTATATAAAGTTATACGTTTTATCGTAACGCTACATAACGTTATACGTTATATCGTAATGCTACATAACGTTATACGTTATACCGTAATGCTACATAACTTTATACGTTATATCGTAATACTACATATCGTTATACGTTATAACGTAATATTATATAAAGTTATACGTTATATCGTAATGCTACATAACGTTATACGTTATATCGTAATACTACATAACGTTATACGTTCTAACGTATTACCATATAACGCTATACGTTGTATCCTAATTCTACTTAACGTTACACGTTATATCGTAATGCTACATAACGTTATACGTTATATCGTAATGCTATATAACGGTATACGTTATATCGTAACGCTACATAACGTTATACGTTATATCGTAATACTACATAACGTTATACGTTATAACGTATTACCATATGTCGTTATACGTTATATCGTAATGCTACATATCGTTATACTTGATAACGTAATACTATATAACGTTATACGTTATATCGTAATGCTACATAACGTTATACATTATATCGTAATACTACATATCGTTATACGTTATAACGTAATACTATATAAAGTTATACGTTTTATCGTAACGCTACATAACGTTATACGTTATATCGTAATGCTACATAACGTTATACGTTATACCGTAATGCTACATAACTTTATACGTTATATCGTAATACTACATATCGTTATACGTTATAACGTAATATTATATAAAGTTATACGTTATATCGTAATGCTACATAACGTTATACGTTATATCGTAATACTACATAACGTTATACGTTCTAACGTATTACCATATAACGCTATACGTTGTATCCTAATGCTACTTAACGTTACACGTTATATCGTAATGCTACATAACGTTATACGTTATATTGTAATATTACATAACGTTATACGTTATATCGTAATGCTACATAACGTTAGACGTTATAACGTAATACTATATAACGTTATACGTTATATCGTAATGCTACATAACGTTATACGTTATATCGTAATACTACATAACGTTATACGTTATAACGTATTACCATATGTCGTTATACGTTATATCGTAATGCTACATATCGTTATACTTGATAACGTAATACTATATAACGTTATACGTTATATCGTAATGCTACATAACGTTATACGTTATATCGTAATACTACATATCGTTATACGTTATAACGTAATGCTACATAACGTTATACGTTTTATCGTAACGCTACATAACGTTATACGTTATATCGTAATGCTACATAACGTTATACGTTATACCGTAATGCTACATAACTTTATACGTTACATCGTAATACTACATATCGTTATACGTTATAACGTAATATTATATAAAGTTATACATTATATCGTAATGCTACATAACGTTATACGTTATATCGTAATACTACATAACGTTATACGTTCTAACGTATTTCCATATAACGCTATACGTTGTATCCTAATGCTACTTAACGTTACACGTTATATCGTAATGCTACATAACGTTATACGTTATATCGTAATGCTATATAACGTTATACGTTATATCGTAACGCTACATAACGTTATACGTTATATCGTAATGCTACATAACGTTACACGTTATAATGTATTGCCATATAACGTTATACGTTATATCGTAATACTACATAACGTTATACGTTCGAACGTATTAACATATAACGTTATACAATATATCATAATACTATATAACGTTTTACGTTATATCGTAATGCTACATAACGTTATACGTTATATCGTAATACTACATAACGTTATACGTTATAACGTATTACCATATGTCGTTATACGTTATATCGTAATGCTACATAACGTTATACGTTATATCGTAACACTACATAACGTTATACGATATAACGTAATGCTACATATCGTTATACGTTATAACGTATTACCATATGTCGTTATACGTTATATCGTAATGCTACATAACGTTATACGTTATATCGTAATACTACATAACGTTATACGTTATAACGTATTACTACATAACGTTATACGTTATAACGTAATAATACATAACGTTATACGTTATATCGTAATGCTACATAACGTTATTCGTTATATCGTAACACTTCATAACGTTATACGTTATAACGTAATGCTACATAACGTTATACGTTATATCGTAATGCTACATAACGTTACACGTTATAACGTATTACCATATAACGTTATACGTCATATCGTAATGCTACATAACGTTACACGTTATAATGTAATACTATATAAAGTTATACGTTATATCGTAATGCTACATAACGTTATACGTTATATCGTAAAACTACATAACGTTATACGTTCTAACGTATTACCATATAACGTTATACGTTATATCCTAATGCTACTTAACGTTATACCATATATCGTAATGCTACATAACGTTATACGTTATATCGTAATGCCAGATAACGTTATACGTTATATCGTAATGCTACATAACGTTATACTTTATATCGTAATGCTGAATAACGTTATACGTTATAACGTATTTCCATATAACGTTATACGTCATATCCTAATGCTACTTAACGTTATACCATATATCGTAATGCTACATAACGTTATACGTTATATCGTAATGCCAGATAACGTTATACGTTATATCGTAATGCTACATAACGTTATTCGTTATATCGTAATGCTGAATAACGTTATACGTTATAACGTATTTCCATATAACGTTATACGTCATATCGTAATGCTACATAACGTTACACGTTTTATCGAATTACCATATAACGTTATACGTTATATCGTAATGCTACATAACGTTATGCGTTGTACCGTAATGCTACATAACCTTATACGTCATATCTTAATGCTACATAACGTTATACGTTATAAAGTAATACTATATAACGTTATACGTTATATCGTAATGCTACATAACGTTATACGTTATAACGTAATACTACATAACGTTACATGTTATAATGTAATACTGTATAAAGTTATACGTTATATTGTAATGCTACATAACGTTATACGTTATATCGTAATATTACATAACGTTATACGTTATATCGTAATGCTACATAACGTTATACGTTATATCGTAATGCTACATAACGTTATACGTTATAACGTAATACTATATAACGTTATACATTATATCGTAATGCTACATAACGTTATACGTTATATCGTAATACTACATAACGTTATACGTTATAACGTATTACCATATGTCGTTATACGTTATATCGTAATGCTACATATCGTTATACTTGATAACGTAATACTATATAACGTTATACGTTATATCGTAATGCTACATAACGTTATACGTTATATCGTAATACTACATATCGTTATACGTTATAACGTAATATTATATAAAGTTATACGTTATATCGTAATGCTACATATCGTTATACTTGATAACGTAATACTATATAACGTTATACGTTATATCGTAATGCTACATAACGTTATACGTTATATCGTAATACTACATAACGTTATACGTTCTAACGTATGACCATATAACGCTATACGTTGTATCCTAATGCTACTTAACGTTACACGTTATATCGTAATGCTACATAACGTTATACGTTATATCGTAATGCTATATAACGGTATACGTTATATCGTAACGCTACATAACGTTATACGTTATATCGTAATGCTACATAACGTTACACGTTATAATGTATTGCCATATAACGTTATACGTTATATCGTAATACTACATAACGTTATACGTTCGAACGTATTAACATATAACGTTATACAATATATCATAATACTATATAACGTTTTACGTTATATCGTAATGCTACATAACGTTATACGTTATATCGTAATACTACATAACGTTATACGTTATAACGTATTACCATATGTCGTTATACGTTATATCGTAATGCTACATATCGATATACTTGATAACGTAATACTATATAACGTTATACGTTATATCGTAATGCTACATAACGTTATACGTTATATCGTAATACTACATATCGTTAAACGTTATAACGTAATGCTACATAACGTTATACGTTATATCGTAGTGCTACATAACGTTATACGTTATATCGTAACACTACATAACGTTATACGTTATAACGTAATGCTACATATCGTTATACGTTATAACGTATTACCATATGTCGTTATACGTTATATCGTAATGCTACATAACGTTATACGTTATATCGTAATACTACATAACGTTATACGTTATAACGTATTACTACATAACGTTATACGTTATAACGTAATAATACATAACGTTATACGTTATATCGTAATGCTACATAACGTTATTCGTTCTAACGTAATATTACATAACCTTATACGTTATAACGTATTACTATATAACGTTCTACGTAATATCATAATGCTACATAGCGTTATACGTTATATCGTAATGCTACAAAACGTTATACATTATAACGTATTACCATATACCGTTATACGTTAGATCGTTATGCTACATAACGTTATAAGTCATAACGTAATAGTACATAACGTTATACGTTATAACGTAATACCACATAACGTTATACGTTATAACGTGATACTACATAACGTTATACGTTATAACGAAATGCGACATAGCGTTATACGTTATAGCGTAATACTACATAACGTTATACGTTATAACGTAATACCATATAACGTTATACGTAATATAGTTATGCTACATAACGTTATACGTTATATCGTAATGCTACATAACGCTATACGTTATATCGTAATACTACATAACGTTATACGTTATAACGTATTACAACATAACGTTATACGTTATAACGTAATAATACATAACGTTATACGTTATATCGTAATGCTACATAACGTTATACGTTATATCGTAACACTACATAATGTTATACGTTATAACGTATTACCATATATCGTTATACGTTATATCGTAATGCTACATATCGTTATACTTGATAACGTAATACTATATAACGTTATACGTTATATCGTAATGCTACATAACGTTATATGTTATATCCTAATACTACATATCGTTATACGTTATAACGTAATACTATATAAAGTTATATGTTATATCGTAATGCTACATAACGTCATACGTTATATCGTAATGCTACATAACGTTATACGTTATATCGTAATGCTACATGACGTTATACATTATTTCGTAATGCTACATAACGTTATACGTTATATCGTAATACTACATAACGTTATACGTTATATAGTAATGCAACATAACGTTGTACGTTCTATCGTAGTGCAACATAACGTTGTACGTTATTTCGTATTGCTGCATAACGTTATACGTTATATCGTAATACTACATAACGTTATACGTGATAACGTATTACCATATAACGTTATACGTTATATCTTAATGCTACATAATGTTATACGTTATATCGTAATACTACATAACGTTATACGTTATATCGTAATACTACATATCGTTATACGTTATAACGTAATACTATATAAAGTTATACGTTATATCGTAATGCCACATAACGTTATACGTTATATCGTAATACTACATAACGTTATACGTTATAACGTATTAGCATATAACGTTATACGTTATACCGTAATGCTACATAACGTTATACGTTATATCGTAATGCCACATAACGTTATACATTATAACGTATTACCATATAACGTTATAAGTTGTATAGTAAGGCTACATAACGTTATACATTATAACGTATTACCATATAACGTTATACGTTATATCGTTATGCTACATAACGTTATACGTTATAACGTATTACTACATAACGTTATACGTTATAACGTAATACTACATAACGTTATACGTTATAACGTAATACTACATAACGTTATACGTTATAACGTAATACTGCATAACGTTATACGTTATAGCGTAATAATACATAACGTTATAAGTTATATCGTAATGCTAAATAACGTTATAAGTTATATCGTAATGCTACATAACGTTATACGTTATATCGTAATACTACATAACGTTATACGTCATAACGTAATACTACATAACGTTATACGTTATAACGTAATGCTACATAACGTTATACGTTATATCGTAATACTACATAACGTTATACGTCATAACGTAATACTACATAACGTTATACGTTATAACGTATTAGCATATAACGTTTTACGTTGTAACGTAATACTACATAACGTTATACGTTATAACGTAATACTACATAACGTTATACGTTATAACGTAATACTACATAACGTTATACGTTATAACGTAATACTACATAACGTTATACGTTATAATGTAATATTACATAACGTTATTCGTTATATCGTAAAGCTACATAACGTTATACGTTATATCGTAATACTACACAACGTTATACGTCATAACGTAATACTACATAACGTTATACGTCATAACGTAATACTACATAACGTTATACGTTATAACGTATTAGCATATAACGTTTTATTTTATAACGTAATACTACATAACGTTATACGTTATAACGTAATACTACATAACGTTATACGTTATATCGTAATGCCACATGACGATATACGTTATAACGTAATACTACATAACGTTATACGTTATAACATAATACTACATAACGTTATACGTCATAACGTGTTACTAAATAACGTTATACGCTATATCGTAATGATACATAACGTTATACGTTATATCGTAATACTTTATAACGTTATACGTCATAACGTATTACTACATAACGTTATACGTTATAATGTAATAATACATAACGTTATACGTTATATCGTATAGCTACATAACGTTATACGTTATATCGTAATACTACATAACGTTATACGTCAACACACTCTATCAGATTCGTTATACATTATAACGTAATACTACATAACGTTATACGTTATAACGTAATACTACATAACGTTATACGTAATAACGTAATACTATATAATGTTATACGTAATATCGTTATGCTACATAACGTTATACGTTGTATCGCAATGCTACATAACGTTATACGTTATAACGTAATACTGCATAACGTTATACGTTATATCGTAATGCTACATGACGTTATACGTTATAACGTAATACTACATAACGTTATACGTCATAACGTACTACTAAATAACGTTATACTTTATAACGTAATAATACATAACGTTATACGTTATAACGTAATACTACATAACGTTATACGTAATAACGTAAAACTACATAACGTTACACGTTATAACGTATTGCCATATAACGTTATACGTTATATCGTAATACTACATAACGTTATACGTTCTAACGTATTACCATATAACGTTATACGTTATATCCTAATGCTACTTAACGTTATACGTTATATCCTAATGCTACATAACGTTACACGTTACAATGTAATACTATAAAAAGTTATACGTTATATCGTAATGCTACATAACGTTATACGTTATACCGTAAAACTACTTAACGTTATACGTTCTAACGTATTACCATATAACGTTATGCGTTATATCCTAATGCTACATAACGTTATACGTTATAGCGTAATGCTACATAACGTTATACATTATATCGTATTACCATATAACGTTATAAGTTGTATAGTAAGGCTACATAACGTTATACGTTATATTGTAATGCTACATAACGTTATACGTTATATCGTAATGCTACATAACGTAACACGTTATAACGTATTACCATATAATGTTATACGTTATATCGTAATGCTACATAACGTTATACGTTATATCGAAATGCTACATAACGTTATACGTTCTAACGTAATATTACATAACGTTATACGTTATAACGTAATACTATATAACGTTCTACGTAATATCGTAATGCTACATAACGTTATACGTTATATCGTAATGCTACATAACGTTATACGTTATAACGTATTACTACATAACGTTATACGTTATAACGTAATAATACATAACGTTATACGTTATATCGTAATGCTACATAACGTTATACGTTATATCGTAACACTACATAACGATATACGATATATCGTAATGCTACATAACGTTATCCGTTATATCGTAATGCTCCATAACGTTATACGTTATATCGTAATGCTACATAACGTTACACGTTTTAACGTATTACCATATAACGTTATACGATATATCGTAATGCTACATAACGTTACATGTTTTATCGTATTACCATATAACGTTATACGTTATATCGTAATGCTACATAACGTTATACATTATATCGTAATACTACAATTCGTTATACGTTATAACGTAATACTATATAAAGTTGTACGTTATATCGTCATGCTACATAACGTTATACGTTATATCGTAATACTGCATAACGTTATACGTTATATCGTAATGCTACATAACGTTACACGTTATAACGTATTACCATATAACGTTAAACGTTATAGACTAATGCTACATAACGTTATACGTTATATCGAAATGCTACATAACGTTATACGTTCTAACGTAATATTACATAACGTTATAAGTTATAACGTAATACTATATAACGTTATACGTAATATCGTTATGCTACATAACGTTATACGTTATAACGTATTACAACATAACGTTATACGTTATAACGTAATAATACATAACGTTATACGTTATAACGTAATACTGCATAACGTTATACGTTATAACGTAATACTGCATAACGTTATACGTTATAACGTAATACTACATAACGTTATACGTTATAACGTTATACTATATAACGTTATACGTAATATCGTTATGCTACATAACGTTATACGTTAAATCGTAATGCTACATAACGTTATACGTTATAACGTAATACTACATAACGTTATACGTTATAACGTAATACTATATAACGTTATACGTAATATCGTTATGCTACATAACGTTATACGTTATATCTTAAAGCTACATAACGTTATACGATATAACGTAATACTATATAACGTTATACGTAATATCGTTATGCTACATAACGTTATACGTTAGATCGTAATGCTACATAACGTTATACGTTATATCGTAATACTACATAACGTTATACGTTATAACGTAATACTACATAACGTTATACGTTATAACGTAATACTACATAGCGTTATACGTTATAACGTAATTCTACATAACGTTATACGTAATATCGTTATGCTACATAACGTTATACGTTATATCGTAATGCTACATAACGTTATACGCTATACTGTAATGATACATATCGTCATACGTTATATCGTAATGCTACATAACGTTATACGTTATATCGTAATTCTGCATAACGTTATACGTTATATCGTAATACTACATAACGTTATACGTTATATCGTAAAGATACATAACGTTATACGTAATGTCGTTATGCTTCATAACGTTATACGTTATATCGTAAAGCTATATAACGTTATACGCTATACTGTAATGATACATATCGTCATACGTTATGTCGTAATGCTACATAACGTTATACGTTATATCGTAATTCTACATAACGTTATACGTTATAACATAATACCATATATCGTTATACGTTATATCGTAATACTACATAACGTTATACGTTATAACGTAATACTACATAACGTTATGCATTATAACGTAATACTACATAACGTTATACGTTATAACGTAATACTACATAACGTTTTACGTTATAACGTAATACTACATAACGTTATACGTTATAACGTAATACTACATAACGTTATACGATATAACGTAATACTACATAACGTTATACGATATAACGTAATACTATATAACGTTATACGTAATATCGTTATGCTACATAACGTTATACGTTATAACGTAATACTACATAACGTTTTACGTTATAACGTAATACTACATAACGTTATACGTTATAACGTAATACTACATAACGTTATACGATATAACGTAATACTACATAACGTTATACGATATAACGTAATACTATATAACGTTATACGTAATATCGTTATGCTACATAACGTTATACGTTAGATCGTAATGCTACATAACGTTATACGTTATCTCGTAATACTACATAACGTTATACGTTATATCGTAATGCTACATCACGTTATACGTTATATCGTAAAGCTACGTAACGTTATACGTTATATCGTAATACTACATAACGTTATACGTTTTAACCTAATACTATATAACGTTATAGGCTATATCGTAAAGATACATAACGTTATACGTAATGTCGTTATGCTACATAACGTTATACGTTATATCGTAATGCTACATAACGTTATACGCTATACTGTAATGATACATATCGTCATACGTTATATCGTAATGCTACATAACGTTATACGTTATATCGTAATTCTACATAACGTTATACGTTATATCGTAATACTACATAACGTTATACGTTATAACGTAATACTACATAACGTTATGCATTATAACGTAATACTACATAACGTTATACGATATAACGTAATACTACATAACGTTATACGATATAACGTAATACTATATAACGTTATACGTAATATCGTTATGCTACATAACGTTATACGTTAGATCGTAATGCTACATAACGTTATACGTTATATCGTAATACTACATAACGTTATACGTTATAACGTAATACTACATAACGTTATTCGTTATAACGTAATACTACATAACGTTATACGTTATAACGTAATGCTACACCACGTTATACGTTATATCGTAAAGCTACGTAACGTTATACGTTATATCGTAATACTACATAACGTTATACGTTTTAACCTAATACTATATAACGTTATACGCTATATCGTAAAGATACATAACGTTATACGTTATATCGTAATGCTACATACCGTTATACGTTATAACATAATACTACATAACGTTATACGTTATAACGTAATACTACATAACGTTATACGTTATAACGTAATACTATATAACGTTATACGTAATATCGTTATGCTACATCACGTTATACGTTATATCGTAATGCTACATAACGTCATACGTTATAACGTAATACTACATAACGCTATACGTTATAACGTAATACTACATAACGTTATACGTTATAACGTAATACTACATAACGTAATACGTTATAACTTAATACTATATCACGTTATACGTTATAACGTAATACTACATAACGTTATACGTTATAACGTAATACTATATAACGTTATACGTAATATCGTTATGCTACATCACGTTATACGTTATATCGTAATACTACATAACGTTATACGATATAACGTAATACTACATAACGTTATACGATATAACGTAATACTACATAACGTTATGCATTATAACGTAATACTACATAACGTTATACGTTATAACGTAATACTACATAACGTTATACGTTATAACGTAATACTACATAACGTTATACGTTATAACGTAATACTACATAACGTTATACGATATAACGTAATACTACATAACGTTATACGATCTAACGTAATACTATATAACGTTATACGTAATATCGTTATGCTACATAACGTTATACGTTAGATCTTTATGCTACATAACGTTATACGTTATCTCGTAATACTACATAACGTTATACGTTATATCGTAATGCTACATAACGTTATACGTTATAACGTAATACTATATAACGTTATACGTTATATCGTAATGCTACATAACGTTATACATTATATCGTAATACTACAATTCGTTATACGTTATAACGTAATACTATATAAAGTTGTACGTTATATCGTCATGCTACATAACGTTATACGTTATATCGTAATACTGCATAACGTTATACGTTACATCGTAATGCTGCATAACGTTATACGTTATATCGTAATGCTAAATAACGTTATACGTTATTTCGTAATGCTACATAACGTTATACGTTATATCGTAATGCTACATAACGTTACACGTTATAACGTATTACCATATAACGTTAAACGTTATAGACTAATGTTACATAACGTTATACGTTATATCGAAATGCTACATAACGTTATACGTTCTAACGTAATATTACATAACGTTATACGTTATAACGTATTACTATATAACGTTCTACGTAATATCGTAATGCTACATAACGTTATACGTTATAACGTAATACTACATAACGTTATACGTTATAACGTAATACTATATAACGTTATACGTAATATCGTTATGCTACATCACGTTATACGTTATATCGTCATGCTACATAACGTTATACGTTATATCGTAATACTGCATAACGTTATACGTTACATCGTAATGCTGCATAACGTTATACGTTATATCGTAATACTGCATAACGTTATACGTTACATCGTAATGCTGCATAACGTTATACGTTATATCGTAATGCTAAATAACGTTATACGTTATTTCGTAATGCTACATAACGTTATACGTTATATCGTAATGCTACATAACGTTATACGTTATAACGTAATACTATATAACGTTATACGTTATATCGTAATGCTACATAACGTTATACATTATATCGTAATACTACAATTCGTTATACGTTATAACGTATTACCATATAACGTTATACGTTAGATCGTTAAGCTACATAACGTTATACGTCATAACGTAAAACTACATAACGTTATACGTTATAACGTAATACCACATAACGTTATACGTTATAACGTGATACTACATAACGTTATACGTTATAACGAAATGCGGCATATCGTTATACGTTATAGCGTAATACTACATAACGTTATACGTTATAACGTAATACTATATAACGTTATACGTAATATCGTTATGCTACATAACGTTATACGTTATAACGTATTACTATATAACGTTATACGTTATAACGTAATACTGCGTAACGTTATACGTTATAACGTAATACTACATAACGTTATACGTTATAACGTTATACTATATAACGTTATACGTAATATCGTTATGCTACATAACGTTATACGTTAAATCGTAATGCTACATAACGTTATACGTTATAACGTAATACTACATAACGTTATACGTTATAACGTAATACTATATAACGTTATACGTAATATCGTTATGCTACATAACGTTATACGTTATATCGTAAAGCTACATAACGTTATACGATATAACGTAATACTATATAACGTTATACGTAATATCGTTATGCTACATAACGTTATTCGTTAGATCGTAATGCTACATAACGTTATACGTTATATCGTAATACTACATAACGTTATACGTTATAACGTAATACTACATAACGTTATACGTTATAACGTAATACTACATAGCGTTATACGTTATAACGTAATTCTACATAACGTTATACGTAATATCGTTATGCTACATAACGTTATACGTTATATCGTAATGCTACATAACGTTATACGCTATACTGTAATGATACATATCGTCATACGTTATATCGTAATGCTACATAACGTTATACGTTATATCGTAATTCTACATAACGTTATACGTTATATCGTAATACTACATAACGTTTTACGTTATAACATAATACTACATAACGTTATACGTTATAACGTAATACTACATAACGTTATACGTTATAACGTAATACTACATAACGTTATACGTTATAACGTTATACTATATAACGTTATACGTAATATCGTTATGCTACATAACGTTATACGTTAAATCGTAATGCTACATAACGTTATACGTTATAACGTAATACTACATAACGTTATACGTTATAACGTAATACTATATAACGTTATACGTAATATCGTTATGCTACATAACGTTATACGTTATAACGTATTACTATATAACGTTATACGTTATAACGTAATACTGCGTAACGTTATACGTTATAACGTAATACTACATAACGTTATACGTTATAACGTTATACTATATAACGTTATACGTAATATCGTTATGCTACATAACGTTATACGTTAAATCGTAATGCTACATAACGTTATACGTTATAACGTAATACTACATAACGTTATACGTTATAACGTAATACTATATAACGTTATACGTAATATCGTTATGCTACATAACGTTATACGTTATATCGTAAAGCTACATAACGTTATACGATATAACGTAATACTATATAACGTTATACGTAATATCGTTATGCTACATAACGTTATTCGTTAGATCGTAATGCTACATAACGTTATACGTTATATCGTAATACTACATAACGTTATACGTTATAACGTAATACTACATAACGTTATACGTTATAACGTAATACTACATAGCGTTATACGTTATAACGTAATTCTACATAACGTTATACGTAATATCGTTATGCTACATAACGTTATACGTTATATCGTAATGCTACATAACGTTATACGCTATACTGTAATGATACATATCGTCATACGTTATATCGTAATGCTACATAACGTTATACGTTATATCGTAATTCTACATAACGTTATACGTTATATCGTAATACTACATAACGTTTTACGTTATAACATAATACTACATAACGTTATACGTTATAACGTAATACTACATAACGTTATACGTTATAACGTAATACTACATAACGTTATACGTTATAACGTTATACTATATAACGTTATACGTAATATCGTTATGCTACATAACGTTATACGTTAAATCGTAATGCTACATAACGTTATACGTTATAACGTAATACTACATAACGTTATACGTTATAACGTAATACTATATAACGTTATACGTAATATCGTTATGCTACATAACGTTATACGTTATATCGTAAAGCTACATAACGTTATACGATATAACGTAATACTATATAACGTTATACGTAATATCGTTATGCTACATAACGTTATTCGTTAGATCGTAATGCTACATAACGTTATACGTTATATCGTAATACTACATAACGTTATACGTTATAACGTAATACTACATAACGTTATACGTTATAACGTAATACTACATAGCGTTATACGTTATAACGTAATTCTACATAACGTTATACGTAATATCGTTATGCTACATAACGTTATACGTTATATCGTAATGCTACATAACGTTATACGCTATACTGTAATGATACATATCGTCATACGTTATATCGTAATGCTACATAACGTTATACGTTATATCGTAATTCTACATAACGTTATACGTTATATCGTAATACTACATAACGTTTTACGTTATAACATAATACTACATAACGTTATACGTTATAACGTAATACTACATAACGTTATACGTTATAACGTAATACTACATAACGTTATACGTTAAATCGTAATGCTACATAACGTTATACGTTATAACGTAATACTATATAACGTTATACGTAATATCGTTATGCTACATAACGTTATACGTTATATCGTAAAGCTACATAACGTTATACGATATAACGTAATACTATATAACGTTATACGTAATATCGTTATGCTACATAACGTTATTCGTTAGATCGTAATGCTACATAACGTTATACGTAATGTCGTTATGCTACATAACGTTATACGTTACATCGTAAAGCTATATAAAGTTATACGCTATACTGTAATGATACATATCGTCATACGTTATATCGTAATGCTACATAACGTTATACGTTATATCGTAATTCTACAAAACGTTATACGTTATAACGTAATACCATATATCGTTATACGTTATATCGTAATACTACATAACGTTATACGTTATAACGTAATACTACATAACGTTATGCATTATAACGTAATACTACATAACGTTATACGTTATAACGTAATACTACATAACGTTTTACGTTATAACGTAATACTATATAACGTTATACGTAATATCGTTATGCTACATAACGTTATACGTTATAACGTATTACAACATAACGTTATACGTTATAACGTAATAATACATAACGTTATACGTTATAACGTAATACTGCATAACGTTATACGTTATAACGTAATACTGCATAACGTTATACGTTATAACGTGATACTACATAACGTTATACGTTATAACGAAATGCGACATATCGTTATACGTTATAGCGTAATACTACATAACGTTATACGTTATAACGTAATACTATATAACGTTATACGTAATATCGTTATGCTACATAACGTTATACGTTATAACGTATTACAACATAACGTTATACGTTATAACGTAATAATACATAACGTTATACGTTATAACGTAATACTGCATAACGTTATACGTTATAACGTAATACTGCATAACGTTATACGTTATAACGTAATACTACATAACGTTATACGTTATAACGTTATACTATATAACGTTATACGTAATATCGTATTGCTACATAACGTTATACGTTAAATCGTAATGCTACATAACGTTATACGTTATAACGTAATACTACATAACGTTATACGTAATATCGTTATGCTACATAACGTTATACGTTATATCGTAAAGCTACATAACGTTATACGATATAACGTAATACTATATAACGTTATACGTAATATCGTTATGCTACATAACGTTATACGTTAGATCGTAATGCTACATAACGTTATACGTTATATCGTAATACTACATAACGTTATACGTTATAACGTAATACTACATAACGTTATACGTTATAACGTAATACTACATAGCGTTATACGTTATAACGTAATTCTACATAACGTTATACGTAATATCGTTATGCTACATAACGTTATACGTTATAACGTAATACTACATAACGTTTTACGTTATAACGTAATACTACATAACGTTATACGTTATAACGTAATACTACATAACGTTATACGTCATAACGTAATACTACATAACGTTATACGTTATAACGTAATACCACATAACGTTATACGTTATAACGTGATACTACATAACGTTATACGTTATAACGAAATGCGACATATCGTTATACGTTATAGCGTAATACTACATAACGTTATACGTTATAACGTAATACTATATAACGTTATACGTAATATCGTTATGCTACATAACGTTATACGTTATAACGTATTACAACATAACGTTATACGTTATAACGTAATAATACATAACGTTATACGTTATAACGTAATACTGCATAACGTTATACGTTATAACGTAATACTGCATAACGTTATACGTAATATCGTTATGCTACATAACGTTATACGTTATATCGTAAAGCTACATAATTTTATACGATATAACGCAATACTATATAACGTTATACGTAATATCGTTATGCTACATAACGTTATACGTTAGATCGTAATTCTACATAACGTTATACGTAATATCGTTATGCTACATAACGTTATACGTTATATCGTAATGCTACATAACGTTATACGCTATACTGTAATGATACATATCGTCATACGTTATATCGTAATGCTACATAACGTTATACGTTATATCGTAATTCTACATAACGTTATACGTTATATCGTAATACTACATAACGTTATACGTTATATCGTAAAGATACATAACGTTATACGTAATGTCGTTATGCTTCATAACGTTATACGTTATATCGTAAAGCTATATAACGTTATACGCTATACTGTAATGATACATATCGTCATACGTTATGTCGTAATGCTACATAACGTTATACGTTATAACGTAATTCTACATAACGTTATACGTAATATCGTTATGCTACATAACGTTATACGTTATATCGTAATGCTACATAACGTTATACGCTATACTGTAATGATACATATCGTCATACGTTATATCGTAATGCTACATAACGTTATACGTTATATCGTAATTCTACATAACGTTATACGTTATATCGTAATACTACATAACGTTATACGTTATATCGTAAAGATACATAACGTTATACGTAATGTCGTTATGCTTCATAACGTTATACGTTATATCGTAAAGCTATATAACGTTATACGCTATACTGTAATGATACATATCGTCATACGTTATGTCGTAATGCTACATAACGTTATACGTTATATCGTAATTCTACATAACGTTATACGTTATAACGTAATACCATATATCGTTATACGTTATATCGTAATACTACATAACGTTATACGTTATAACGTAATACTACATAACGTTATGCATTATAACGTAATACTACATAACGTTATACGTTATAACGTAATACTACATAACGTTTTACGTTATAACGTAATACCTACATAACGTTATACGTTATAACGTAATACTGCATAACGTTATACGATATAACGTAATACTACATAACGTTATACGATATAACGTAATACTATATAACGTTATACGTAATATCGTTATGCTACATAACGTTATACGTTATAACGTAATACTACATAACGTTTTACGTTATAACGTAATACTACATAACGTTATACGTCATAACGTAATACTACATAACGTTATACGATATAACGTAATACTACATAACGTTATACGATATAACGTAATACTATATAACGTTATACGTAATATCGTTATGCTACATAACGTTATACGTTATATCGTAATGCTACATAAAGTTATACGCTATACTGTAATGATACATATCGTCATACGTTATATCGTAATGCTACATAACGTTATACGTTATATCGTAATTCTACATAACGTTATACGTTATATCGTAATACTACATAACGTTATACGTTATAACGTAATACTACATAACGTTATGCATTATAACGTAATACTACATAACGTTATACGTTATAACGTAATACTACATAACGTTATACGTTATAACGTAATACTACACAACGTTATACGATATAACGTAATACTACATAACGTTATACGATATAACGTAATACTATATAACGTTATACGTAATATCGTTATGCTACATAACGTTATACGTTAGATCGTAATGCTACATAACGTTATACGTTATATCGTAATACTACATAACGTTATACGTTATAACGTAATACTACATAACGTTATTCGTTATAACGTAATACTACATAACGTTATACGTTATAACGTAATGCTACACCACGTTATACGTTATATCGTAAAGATACGTAACGTTATAAGTTATATCGTAATACTACATAACGTTATACGTTTTAACCTAATACTATATAACGTTATACGCTATATCGTAAAGATACATAACGTTATACGTCATATCGTAATGCTACATACCGTTATACGTTATAACGTAATACTACATAACGTTATACGTTATAACGTAATACTACATAACGTAATACGTTATAACTTAATACTATATCACGTTATACGTTATAACGTAATACTACATAACGTTATACGTTATAACGTAATACTATATAACGTTATACGTAATATCGTTATGCTACATCACGTTATACGTTATATCGTAATACTACATAACGTTATACGATATAACGTAATACTACATAACGTTATACGATATAACGTAATACTACATAACGTTATGCATTATAACGTAATACTACATAACGTTATACGTTATAACGTAATACTACATAACGTTATACGTTATAACGTAATACTACATAACGTTATACGTTATAACGTAATACTACATAACGTTATACGTTATAACGTAATACTACATAACGTTATACGATATAACGTAATACTACATAACGTTATACGATCTAACGTAATACTATATAACGTTATACGTAATATCGTTATGCTACATAACGTTATACGTTAGATCGTTATGCTACATAACGTTATACGTTATAACGTAATACTACATAACGTTATACGTTATATCGTAATGCTACATAACGTTATACCTTATATCGTAATACTACAATTCGTTATACGATATAACGTAATACTATATAAAGTTGTACGTTATATCGTCATGCTACATAACGTTATACGTTATATCGTAATACTGCATAACGTTATACGTTACATCGTAATGCTGCATAACGTTATACGTTATATCGTAATGCTAAATAACGTTATACGTTATTTCGTATTGCTACATAACGTTATACGTTATATCGTAATGCTACATAACGTTACACGTTATAACGTATTACCATATAACGTTAAACGTTATAGACTAATGCTACATAACGTTATACGTTATATCGAAATGCTACATAACGTTATACGTTCTAACGTAATATTACATAACGTTATACGTTATAACGTATTACTATATAACGTTCTACGTAATATCGTAATGCTACATAACGTTATACGTTATAACGTAATACTACATAACGTTATACGTTATAACGTAATACTATATAACGTTATACGTAATATCGTTATGCTACATCACGTTATACGTTATATCGTCATGCTACATAACGTTATACGTTATATCGTAATACTGCATAACGTTATACGTTACATCGTAATGCTGCATAACGTTATACGTTATATCGTAATACTGCATAACGTTATACGTTACATCGTAATGCTGCATAACGTTATACGTTATATCGTAATGCTAAATAACGTTATACGTTATTTCGTAATGCTACATAACGTTATACGTTATACCGTAATGCTACATAACGTTATACGTTATAACGTAATACTATATAACGTTATACGTTATATCGTAATGCTACATAACGTTATACATTATATCGTAATACTACAATTCGTTATACGTTATAACGTATTACCATATAACGTTATACGTTAGATCGTTAAGCTACATAACGTTATACGTCATAACGTAATACTACATAACGTTATACGTTATAACGTAATACCACATAACGTTATACGTTATAACGTGATACTACATAACGTTATACGTTATAACGAAATGCGACATATCGTTATACGTTATAGCGTAATACTACATAACGTTATACGTTATAACGTAATACTATATAACGTTATACGTAATATCGTTATGCTACATAACGTTATACGTTATAACGTATTACTATATAACGTTATACGTTATAACGTAATACTGCATAACGTTATACGTTATAACGTAATACTATATAACGTTATACGTAATATCGTTATGCTACATAACGTTATACGTTATATCGTAAAGCTACATAACGTTATACGATATAACGTAATACTATATAACGTTATACGTAATATCGTTATGCTACATAACGTTATACGTTAAATCGTAATGCTACATAACGTTATACGTTATATCGTAATACTACATAACGTTATACGTTATAACGTAATACTACATAACTTTATACGTTATAACGTAATTCTACATAGCGTTATACGTTATAACGTAATTCTACATAACGTTATACGTAATATCGTTATGCTACATAACGTTATACGTTATATCGTAATGCTACATAACGTTATACGCTATACTGTAATGATACATATCGTGATACGTTATATCGTAATGCTACATAACGTTATACGTTATATCGTAATTCTACATAACGTTATACGTTATATCGTAATACTACATAACGTTATACGTTATATCGTAAAGATACATAACGTTATACGTAATGTCGTTATGCTACATAACGTTATACGTTATATCGTAAAGCTATATAACGTTATACGCTATACTGTAATGATACATATCGTCATACGTTATATCGTAATGCTACATAACGTTATACGTTATATCGTAATTCTACAAAACGTTATACGTTATAACGTAATACTACATAACGTTATACGTTATAACGTAATACTACATAACGTTATACGATATAACGTAATACTACATAACGTTATACGTTATAACGTAATACTACATAACGTTTTACGTTATAACATAATACTACATAACGTTATACGTTATAACGTAATACTACATAACGTTATACGATATAACGTAATACTACATAACTTTATACGATATAACGTAATACTATATAACGTTATACGTAATATCATTATGCTACATAACGTTATACGTTATAACGTAATACTACATAACGTTTTACGTTATAACATAATACTACATAACGTTATACGTTATAACGTAGTACTACATAACGTTATACGATATAACGTAATACTACATAACTTTATACGATATAACGTAATACTATATAACGTTATACGTAATATCATTATGCTACATAACGTTATACGTTATAACGTAATACTACATAACGTTTTACGTTATAACGTAATACTACATAACGTTATACGTTATAACGTAATACTATATAACGTTATACGATATAACGTAATACTACATAACGTTATACGATATAACGTAATACTATATAACGTTATACGTAATATCGTTATGCTACATAACGTTATACGTTAGATCGTAATGCTACATAACGTTATACGTTATCTCGTAATACTACATAACGTTATACGTTATATCGTAATGCTACATCACGTTATACGTTATATCGTAATTCTACATAACGTTATACGTTATATCGTCATGCTACATAACGTTATACGTTATATCGTAATACTGCATAACGTTATACGTTACATCGTTATGCTACATAACGTTATACGTTAGATCGTAATGCTACATAACGTTATACGTTATCTCGTAATACTACATCACGTTATACGTTATATCGTAAAGCTACGTAACGTTATACGTTATATCGTAATACTACATAACGTTATACGTTTTAACCTAATACTATATAACGTTATACGCTATATCGTAAAGATACATAACGTTATACGTAATGTCGTTATGCTACATAACGTTATACGTTATATCGTAATGCTACATCACGTTATACGTTATATCGTAAAGATACGTAACGTTATAAGTTATATCGTAATACTACATAACGTTATACGTTTTAACCTAATACTATATAACGTTATACGCTATATCGTAAAGATACATAACGTTATACGTCATATCGTAATGCTACATACCGTTATACGTTATAACGTAATACTACATAACGTTATACGTTATAACGTAATACTACATAACGTAATACGTTATAACTTAATACTATATCACGTTATACGTTATAACGTAATACTACATAACGTTATACGTTATAACGTAATACTATATAACGTTATACGTAATATCGTTATGCTACATCACGTTATACGTTATATCGTAATACTACATAACGTTATACGATATAACGTAATACTACATAACGTTATACGATATAACGTAATACTACATAAAGTTATGCATTATAACGTAATACTACATAACGTTATACGTTATAACGTAATACTACATAACGTTATACGTTATAACGTAATACTACATAACGTTATACGTTATAACGTAATACTACATAACGTTATACGTTATAACGTAATACTACATAACGTTATACGATATAACGTAATACTACATAACGTTATACGATCTAACGTAATACTATATAACGTTATACGTAATATCGTTATGCTACATAATGTTATACGTTAGATCGTTATGCTACATAACGTTATACGTTATCTCGTAATACTACATAACGTTATACGTTATATCGTAATGCTACATAACGTTATACGTTATAACGTAATACTACATAACGTTATACGTTATATCGTAATGCTACATAACGTTATACGTTACATCGTAATGCTGCATAACGTTATACGTTATATCGTAATGCTAAATAACGTTATACGTTATTTCGTATTGCTACATAACGTTATACGTTATATCGTAATGCTACATAACGTTACACGTTATAACGTATTACCATATAACGTTAAACGTTATAGACTAATGCTACATAACGTTATACGTTATATCGAAATGCTACATAACGTTATACGTTCTAACGTAATATTACATAACGTTATACGTTATAACGTATTACTATATAACGTTCTACGTAATATCGTAATGCTACATAACGTTATACGTTATAACGTAATACTACATAACGTTATACGTTATAACGTAATACTATATAACGTTATACGTAATATCGTTATGCTACATCACGTTATACGTTATATCGTCATGCTACATAACGTTATACGTTATATCGTAATACTGCATAACGTTATACGTTACATCGTAATGCTGCATAACGTTATACGTTATATCGTAATACTGCATAACGTTATACGTTACATCGTAATGCTGCATAACGTTATACGTTATATCGTAATGCTAAATAACGTTATACGTTATTTCGTAATGCTACATAACGTTATACGTTATATCGTAATGCTACATAACGTTATACGTTATAACGTAATACTATATAACGTTATACGTTATATCGTAATGCTACATAACGTTATACATTATATCGTAATACTACAATTCGTTATACGTTATAACGTATTACCATATAACGTTATACGTAATATCGTTATGCTACATCACGTTATACGTTATATCGTCATGCTACATAACGTTATACGTTATATCGTAATACTGCATAACGTTGTACGTTACATCGTAATGCTGCATAACGTTATACGTTATATCGTAATAGTAAATAACGTTATACGTTATTTCGTAATGCTACATAACGTTATACGTTAAATCGTAATGCTACATAACGTTATACGTTATATCGTAATACTACATAACGTTATACGTTATAACGTAATACTACATAACTTTATACGTTATAACGTAATTCTACATAGCGTTATACGTTATAACGTAATTCTACATAACGTTATACGTAATATCGTTATGCTACATAACGTTATACGTTATATCGTAATGCTACATAACGTTATACGCTATACTGTAATGATACATATCGTCATACGTTATATCGTAATGCTACATAACGTTATACGTTATATCGTAATTCTACTTAACGTTATACGTTATATCGTAATACTACATAACGTTATACGTTATATCGTAAAGATACATAACGTTATACGTAATGTCGTTATGCTACATAACGTTATACGTTATATCGTAAAGCTATATAACGTTATACGCTATACTGTAATGATACATATCGTCATACGTTATATCGTAATGCTACATAACGTTATATGTTATATCGTAATTCTACAAAACGTTATACGTTATAACGTAATACTACATAACGTTATACGTTATAACGTAATACTACATAACGTTATACGATATAACGTAATACTACATAACGTTATACGTTATAACGTAATACTACATAACGTTTTACGTTATAACATAATACTACATAACGTTATACGTTATAACGTAATACTACATAACGTTATACGATATAACGTAATACTACATAACTTTATACGATATAACGTAATACTATATAACGTTATACGTAATATCATTATGCTACATAACGTTATACGTTATAACGTAATACTACATAACGTTTTACGTTATAACATAATACTACATAACGTTATACGTTATAACGTAATACTACATAACGTTATACGATATAACGTAATACTACATAACTTTATACGATATAACGTAATACTATATAACGTTATACGTAATATCATTATGCTACATAACGTTATACGTTATAACGTAATACTACATAACGTTTTACGTTATAACGTAATACTACATAACGTTATACGTCATAACGTAATACTATATAACGTTATACGATATAACGTAATACTATATAACGTTATACGTAATATCGTTATGCTACATAACGTTATACGTTAGATCGTAATGCTACATAACGTTATACGTTATCTCGTAATACTACATAACGTTATACGTTATATCGTAATGCTACATCACGTTATACGTTATATCGTAAAGCTACGTAACGTTATACGTTATATCGTAATACTACATAACGTTATACGTTTTAACCTAATACTATATAACGTTATACGCTATATCGTAAAGATACATAACGTTATACGTAATGTCGTTATGCTACATAACGTTATACGTTATATCGTAATGCTACATAACGTTATACGCTATACTGTAATGATACATATCGTCATACGTTATATCGTAATGCTACATAACGTTATACGTTATATCGTAATTCTACATGACGTTATACGTTATATCGTCATGCTACATAACGTTATACGTTATATCGTAATACTGCATAACGTTATACGTTATATCGTTATGCTACATAACGTTATACGTTAGATCGTAATGCTACATAACGTTATACGTTATCTCGTAATACTACATCACGTTATACGTTATATCGTAAAGCTACGTAACGTTATACGTTATATCGTAATACTACATAACGTTATACGTTTTAACCTAATACTATATAACGTTATACGCTATATCGTAAAGATACATAACGTTATACGTAATGTCGTTATGCTACATAACGTTATACGTTATATCGTAATGCTACATCACGTTATACGTTATATCGTAAAGCTACGTAACGTTATACGTTATATCGTAATACTACATAACGTTATGCGTTTTAACCTAATACTATATAACGTTATACGCTATATCGTAAAGATACATAACGTTATACGTAATGTCGTTATGCTACATAACGTTATACGTTATATCGTAATGCTACATAACGTTATACGCTATACTGTAATGATACATATCGTCATACGTTATATCGTAATGCTACATAACGTTATACGTTATATCGTAATTCTACATAACGTTATACGTTATATCGTAATACTACATAACGATATACGTTATAACGTAATACTACATAACGTTATGCATTATAACGTAATACTACATAACGTTATACGTTATAACGTAATACTACATAACGTTATACGTTATAACGTAATACTACATAACGTTATACGATATAACGTAATACTACATAACGTTATACGATATAACGTAATACTATATAACGTTATACGTAATATCGTTATGCTACATAACGTTATACGTTAGATCGTAATGCTACATAACGTTATACGTTGTATCGTAATAATACATAACGTTATACGTTATAGCGTAATACTACATAACGTTATTCGTTATAACGTAATACTACATAACGTTATACGTTATAACGTAATGCTACACCACGTTATACGTTATATCGTAAAGCTACGTAACGTTATACGTTATATCGTAATACTACATAACGTTATACGTTTTAACCTAATACTATATAACGTTATACGCTATATCGTAAAGATACATAACGTTATACGTTATATCGTAATGCTACATACCGTTATACGTTATAACGTAATACTACATAACGTTATACGTTATAACGTAATACTACATAACGTTATACGTTATAACGTAATACTATATAACGTTATACGTAATATCGTTATGCTACATCACGTTAATACGTTATATCGTCATGCTACATAACGTTATACGTTATATCGTAATACTGCATAACGTTATACGTTACATCGTAATGCTGCATAACGTTATACATTATATCGTAATGCTAAATAACGTTATACGTTATTTCGTAATGCTACATAACGTTATACGTTATATCGTAATGCTACATAACGTTATACGTTATAACGTAATACTATATAACGTTATACGTTATATCGTAATGCTACATAACGTTATACATTATATCGTAATACTACAATTCGTTATACGTTATAACGTATTACCATATAACGTTATACGTTAGATCGTTAAGCTACATAACGTTATACGTCATAACGTAATACTACATAACGTTATACGTTATAACGTAATACCACATAACGTTATACGTTTTAACGTGATACTACATAACGTTATACGTTATAACGTAATACTATATAACGTTATACGTAATATCGTTATGCTACATAACGTTATACGTTATATCGTAATGCTACATAACGTTATACGTTATATCGTAATATTACATAACGTTATACGTTATAACGTATTACAACATAACGTTATACGTTATAACGTAATAATACATAACGTTATACGTTATAACGTAATACTGCATAACGTTATACGTTATAACGTAATACTACATAACGTTATACGTTATAACGTTATACTATATAACGTTATACGTAATATCGTTATGCTACATAACGTTATACATTATATCGTAATGCTACATAACGTTATACGTTATATCGTAATACTACATAACGTTATACGTTATAACGTAATACTACATAACGTTATACGTTATAACGTAATACTATATAACGTTATACGTAATATCGTTATGCTACATAACGTTATACGTTATATCGTAAAGCTACATAACGTTATACGATATAACGTATTACAACACAACGTTATACGTTATAACGTAATAATACATAACGTTATACGTTATAACGTAATACTGCATAACGTTATACGTTATAACGTAATACTACATAACGTTATACGTTATAACGTTATACTATATAACGTTATACGTAATATCGTTATGCTACATAACGTTATACGTTAAATCGTAATGCTACATAACGTTATACGTTATAACGTAATACTACATAACGTTATACGTTATAACGTAATACTACATAACGTTATACGTTATAACGTAATACTATATAACGTTATACGTAATATCGTTATGCTACATAACGTTATACGTTATATCGTAAAGCTACATAACGTTATACGATATAACGTAACACTATATAACGTTATACGTAATATCGTTATGCTACATAACGTTATACGTTAGATCGTAATGCTACATAACGTTATACCTTATATCGTAATACTACATAACGTTATACGTTATAACGTAATACTACATAACGTTATACGTTATAACGTAATACTACATAGCGTTATACGTTATAACGTAATTCTACATAACGTTATACGTAATATCGTTATGCTACATTACGTTATACGTTATATCGTAATGCTACATAACGTTATACGCTATACTGTAATGATACATATCGTCATACGTTATATCATAATGCTACATAACGTTATACGTTATATCGTAATTCTACATAACGTTATACGTTATATCGTAATACTACATAACGTTATACGTTATATCGTAAAGATACATAACGTTATACGTAATGTCGTTATGCTACATAACGTTATACGTTATATCGTAAAGCTATATAACGTTATACGCTATACTGTAATGATACATATCGTCATACGTTATATCGTAATGCTACATAACGTTATACGTTATATCGTAATTCTACATAACGTTATACGTTATAACGTAATACTACATAACGTTATACGTTATAACGTAATACTACATAGCGTTATACGTTATAACGTAATTCTACATAACGTTATACGTAATATCGTTATGCTACATAACGTTATACGTTATATCGTAATGCTACATAACGTTATACGCTATACTGTAATGATACATATCGTCATACGTTATATCATAATGCTACATAACGTTATACGTTATATCGTAATTCTACATAACGTTATACGTTATATCGTAATACTACATAAAGTTATACGTTATATCGTAAAGATACATAACGTTATACGTAATATCGTTATGCTACATAACGTTATACGTTATATCGTAAAGCTATATAACATTATACGCTATACTGTAATGATACATATCGTCATACGTTATATCGTAATGCTACATAACGTTATACGTTATATCGTAATTCTACATAACGTTATACGTTATAACGTAATACCATATATCGTTATACGTTATATCGTAATACTACATAACGTTATACCTTATAACGTAATACTACATAACGTTATGCCTTATAACGTAATACTACATAACGTTATACGTTATAACGTAATACTACATAGCGTTATACGTTATAACGTAATTCTACATAACGTTATACGTAATATCGTTATGCTACATAACGTTATACGTTATATCGTAATGCTACATAACGTTATACGCTATACTGTAATGATACATATCGTCATACGTTATATCATAATGCTACATAACGTTATACGTTATATCGTAATTCTACATAACGTTATACGTTATATCGTAATACTACATAACGTTATACGTTATATCGTAAAGATACATAACGTTATACGTAATGTCGTTATGCTACATAACGTTATACGTTATATCGTAAAGCTATATAACGTTTTACGCTATATTGTAATGATACATATCGTCATACGTTATATCGTAATGCTACATAACGTTATACGTTATATCGTAATTCTACATAACGTTATACGTTATAACGTAATACCATATATCGTTATACGTTATATCGTAATACTACATAACGTTATACCTTATAACGTAATACTACATAACGTTATGCATTATAACGTAATACTACATAACGTTATACGTTATAACGTAATACTACATAACGTTTTACGTTATAACGTAATACTACATAACGTTATACGTTATAACGTAATACTACACAACGTTATACGATATTACGTAATACTACATAACGATATACGATATAACGTAATACTATATAACGTTATACGTAATATCGTTATGCTACATAACGTTATACGTTATCTCGTAATACTACATAACGTTATACGTTATATCGTAATGCTACATCACGTTATACGTTATATCGTAAAGCTACGTAACGTTATACGTTATATCGTAATACTACATAACGTTATACGCTATACTGTAATGATACATATCGTCATACGTTATATCGTAATGCTACATAACGTTATACGTTATATCGTAATTCTACATAACGTTATACGTTATATCGTAATACTACATAACGTTATACGTTATAACGTAATACTACATAACGTTATGCATTATAACGTAATACTACATAACGTTATACGTTATAACGTAATACAACATAACGTTATACGTTATAACGTAATACTACATAACGTTATACGATATAACGTAATACTACATAACGTTATACGATATAACGTAATACTATATAACGTTATACGTAATATCGTTATGCTACATAACGTTATACGTTAGATCGTAATGCTACATAACGTTATACGTTATATCGTAATACTACATAACGTTATACGTTATAACGTAATACTACATAACGTTATTCGTTATAACGTAATACTACATAACGTTATACGTTATAACGTAATGCTACACCACGTTATACGTTATATCGTAAAGCTACGTAACGTTATACGTTATATCGTAATACTACATAACGTTATACGTTTTAACCTAATACTATATAACGTTATACGCTATATCGTAAAGATACATAACGTTATACGTTATATCGTAATACTACATAGCGTTATACGTTATAACGTAATTCTACATAACGTTATACGTAATATCGTTATGCTACATAACGTTATACGTTATATCGTAATGCTACATAACGTTATACGCTATACTGTAATGATACATATCGTCATACGTTATATCATAATGCTACATAACGTTATACGTTATATCGTAATTCTACATAACGTTATACGTTATATCGTAATACTACATAACGTTATACGTTATATCGTAAAGATACATAACGTTATACGTAATGTCGTTATGCTACATAACGTTATACGTTATATCGTAAAGCTATATAACGTTATACGCTATATTGTAATGATACATATCGTCATACGTTATATCGTAATGCTACATAACGTTATACGTTATATCGTAATTCTACATAACGTTATACGTTATAACGTAATACCATATATCGTTATACGTTATATCGTAATACTACATAACGTTATACCTTATAACGTAATACTACATAACGTTATGCATTATAACGTAATACTACATAACGTTATACGTTATAACGTAATACTACATAACGTTTTACGTTATAACGTAATACTACATAACGTTATACGTTATAACGTAATACTACACAACGTTATACGATATTACGTAATACTACATAACGATATACGATATAACGTAATACTATATAACGTTATACGTAATATCGTTATGCTACATAACGTTATACGTTATCTCGTAATACTACATAACGTTATACGTTATATCGTAATGCTACATCACGTTATACGTTATATCGTAAAGCTACGTAACGTTATACGTTATATCGTAATACTACATAACGTTATACGCTATACTGTAATGATACATATCGTCATACGTTATATCGTAATGCTACATAACGTTATACGTTATATCGTAATTCTACATAACGTTATACGTTATATCGTAATACTACATAACGTTATACGTTATAACGTAATACTACATAACGTTATGCATTATAACGTAATACTACATAACGTTATACGTTATAACGTAATACAACATAACGTTATACGTTATAACGTAATACTACATAACGTTATACGATATAACGTAATACTACATAACGTTATACGATATAACGTAATACTATATAACGTTATACGTAATATCGTTATGCTACATAACGTTATACGTTAGATCGTAATGCTACATAACGTTATACGTTATATCGTAATACTACATAACGTTATACGTTATAACGTAATACTACATAACGTTATTCGTTATAACGTAATACTACATAACGTTATACGTTATAACGTAATGCTACACCACGTTATACGTTATATCGTAAAGCTACGTAACGTTATACGTTATATCGTAATACTACATAACGTTATACGTTTTAACCTAATACTATATAACGTTATACGCTATATCGTAAAGATACATAACGTTATACGTTATATCGTAATGCTACATCACGTTATACGTTATATCGTAAAGCTACGTAACGTTATACGTTATATCGTAATACTACATAACGTTATACGTTATAACCTAATACTATATAACGTTATACGCTATATCGTAATGCTACATAACGTTATACGTAATATCGTTATGCTACATAACGTTATACGTTAGATCGTAATGCTACATAACGTTATGCGTTATATCGTAATACTACATAACGTTATACGTTATAACGTAATACTACATAACGTTATTCGTTATAACCTAATACTACATAATGTTATACGTTATAACGTAATACTACATAACGTTATACGTTATAACGTAATACTATATAACGTTATACGTAATATCGTTATGCTACATCACATTATTCGTTATATCGTAATGCTACATATCGTTATACGTTATATCGTAATGCTACATCACGTTATACGTTATATCGTAAAGCTACGTAACGTTATACGTTATATCGTAATACTACATAACGTTATACGTTTTAACCTAATACTATATAACGTTATACGCTATATCGTAAAGATACATAACGTTATACGTTATATCGTAATGCTACATACCGTTATACGTTATAACGTAATATTACATAACGTTATACGTTATAACATAATACTATATAACGTTATACGTAATATCCTTATGCTACATAACGTTATACGTTATAACGTAATACTACATAACGTTATACGTTATAACGTAATACTACATAACATTATACGTTATAACGTAATACTATATAACGTTATACGTAATATCGTTATGCTACATCACATTATACGTTATATCGTAATGCTACATATCGTTATATGTTATATCGTAATGCTACATAACGTCATACGTTATGACGTAATACTACATAACGCTATACGTTATAACGTAATACTACATATCGTTATACGTTATAACGTAATACTATATAACGTTATACGTAATATCGTAATGCTACATAACGTTATACGTTATATCGTTATGCTACATAACGTTATACGTTATCTCGTAATACTACATAACGTTATACGTTATATCGTAATGCTACATCACGTTATACGTTATATCGTAAAGCTACGTAACGTTATACGTTATATCGTAATACTACATAACGTTATACGTTTTAACCTAATACTATATAACGTTATACGCTATATCGTAAAGATACATAACGTTATACGTTATATCGTAATGCTACATACCGTTATACGTTATAACGTAATATTACATAACGTTATACGTTATAACATAATACTATATAACGTTATACGTAATATCGTTTTAACGTATTACCATTTAACGTAATACGTTATAACGTAATACTATATAGAGTAATTCGTTATAACGTAATGCTACATAATGTTATACGTTATATCGTAATACTACATAACGTTATACGTTATATCGTAATGCTACATAACGTTATATGCTATATCGTAATGATACATAACGTCATACGTTATAACGTAATGCTACATAACGTTATACGTTATAACGTATTACCATATAACGTTATACCTTATATCGTAATGCTACATAACGTTATACGTTAGATCGTAATGCTACATAACGTTATACGTTATAACGTAATACTACATAACGTTACACGTTATAACGTAATATCGTTATGCTACATAACGTTATACGTTATATCGTAAAGCTACATAACGTTATACGTAATATCGTTAAGATAGACAACGTCACATGTTATATCGTAATACTACATAACGTTATACGTTTTAACGTATTACCATATAACGTAATACGTTATAACGTAATACTATATAGAGTAATTCGTTATAACGTAATGCTACATAATGTTATACGTTATATCGTAATACTACATAACGTTATACGTTATATCGTAATGCTACATAACGTTATACGCTATATTGTAATGATACATATCGTCATACGTTATATCGTAATGCTACATAACGTTATACGTTATATCGTAATTCTACATAACGTTATACGTTATATCGTAATACTACATAACGTTATACGTTTTAACCTAATACTATATAACGTTATACGCTATATCGTAAAGATACATAACGTTATACGTTATATCGTAATGCTACATACCGTTATACGTTATAACGTAATATTACATAACGTTATACGTTATAACATAATACTATATAACGTTATACGTAATATCGTTTTAACGTATTACCATATAACGTAATACGTTATAACGTAATACTATATAGAGTAATTCGTTATAACGTAATGCTACATAATGTTATACGTTATATCGTAATACTACATAACGTTATACGTTATATCGTAATGCTACATAACGTTATATGCTATATCGTAATGATACATAACGTCATACGTTATAACGTAATGCTACATAACGTTATACGTTATAACGTATTACCATATAACGTTATACCTTATATCGTAATGCTACATAACGTTATACGTTATATCGTAATGCTACATAACGTTATACGTTATAACGTAATACTACATAACGTTACACGTTATAACGTAATATCGTTATACTACATAACGTTATACGTTATATCGTAAAGCTACATAACGTTATACGTAATATCGTTATGATAGACAACGTCACATGTTATATCGTAATACTACATAACGTTATACGTTTTAACGTATTACCATATAACGTAATACGTTATAACGTAATACTATATAGAGTAATTCGTTATAACGTAATGCTACGTAATGTTATACGTTATATCGTAATGCTACATAACGTTATACGCTATATTGTAATGATACATATCGTCATACGTTATATCGTAATGCTACATAACGTTATACGTTATATCGTAATTCTACATAACGTTATACGTTATATCGTAATACTACATAACGTTATACGTTATAACGTAATACTACATAACGGTATACGTTATAATGTAATACTACATAACGTTATACGTTATAACGTAATACTACATAACGTTATACGATATAACGTAATACTACATAACGTTATACGATATAACGTAATACTATATAACGTTATACGTAATATCGTTATGCTACATGACATTATACGTTATATTGTAATGCTACATATCGTTATACGTTATATCGTAATGCTACATAACGTCATACGTTATGACGTAATACTACATAACGTTATACGTTATAACGTAATACTACATATCGTTATACGTTATAACGTAATACTACATAACGTTATACGATATAACGTAATACTACATAACGTTATACGATATAACGTAATACTATATAACGTTATACGTAATATCGTTATGCTACATGACATTATACGTTATATTGTAATGCTACATAACGTTATACGTTATATCGTTATGCTACATAACGTTATACGTTATCTCGTAATACTACATAACGTTATACGTTATATCGTAATGCTACATCATGTTTTACGTTATATCGTAAAGCTACGTAACTTTATACGTTATATCGTAATACTACATAACGTTATACGTTTTAACCTAGTACTATATAACGTTATACGCTATATCGTAAAGATACATAACGTTATACGTTATATCGTAATGCTACATACCGTTATACGTTATAACGTAATATTACATAACGTTATACGTTATAACATAATACTATATAACGTTATACGTAATATCGTTATGCTACATAACGTTATACGTAATATCGTTATGCCACACAACGTTATACGTTATATCGTAATACTACATAACGTTATACGTTTTAACGTATTACCATATAACGTAATACGTTATAACGTAATACTATAAAAAGTAATTCGTTATAACGTAATGCTACATAACGTTATACGTTATATCGTAATACTACATAACGTTATACGTTATAACGTAATACCATATATCGTTAGACGTAATATCGTTATGCTACATAACGTTATACGTTATATCGTAATGCTACATAACGTTATACGCTATATTGTAATGATACATATCGTCATACGTTATATCGTAATGCTACATAACGTTATACGTTATATCGTAATTCTACATAACGTTATACGTTATATCGTAATACTACATAACGTTATACGTTATAACGTAATACTATATAACGTTATACGTAATATCGTTATGCTACATAACGTTATACGTTAGATCGTAATGCTACATAAAGTTATACGTAATATCGTAATACTACATAACGTTATACGTTATAACGTAATACTACATAACGCTATTCGTTATATCGTAATACTACATAACGTTATACGTTATAACGTAATGCTACACCACGTTATACGTTATATCGTAAAGCTACGTAACGTTATACGTTATATCGTAATACTACATAACGTTATACGTTTTAACCTAATACTATATAACGTTATACGCTATATCGTAAAGATACATAACGTTATACGTTATATCGTAATGCTACATCACGTTATACGTTATATCGTAAAGCTACGTAACGTTATACGTTATATCGTAATACTACATAACGTTATACGTTATAACCTAATACTATATAACGTTATACGCTATATCGTAATGCTACATAACGTTATACGTAATATCGTTATGCTACATAACGTTATACGTTAGATCGTAATGCTACATAACGTTATGCGTTATATCGTAATACTACATAATGTTATACGTTATAACGTAATACTACATAACGTTATTCGTTATAACCTAATACTACATAATGTTATACGTTATAACGTAATACTACATAACGTTATACGTTATAACGTAATACTATATAACGTTATACGTAATATCGTTATGCTACATCACATTATTCGTTATATCGTAATGCTACATATCGTTATACGTTATATCGTAATGCTACATCACGTTATACGTTATATCGTAAAGCTACATAACGTTATACGTTATAACGTAATACTACATAACGTTATACGTTTTAACGTATTACCATATAACGTAATACGTTATAACGTAATACTATAAAAAGTAATTCGTTATAACGTAATGCTACATAACGTTATACGTTAGATCGTTATGCTACATCACATTATTCGTTATATCGTAATGCTACATAACGTTATACGTTTTAACGTATTACCATATAACGTAATACGTTATAACGTAATACTATAAAAAGTAATTCGTTATAACGTAATGCTACATAACGTTATACGTTATATCGTAATACTACATAACGTTATACGTTATAACGTAATACCATATATCGTTATACGTAATATCGTTATGCTACATAACGTTATACGTTATATCGTTATGCTACATAACGTTATACGTTAGGTCGTAATGCTACATAACGTTATACGTTATAACGTAATACTACATAACGTTATACGTTATAACGTAATACTACATAACGTTATACGTTATAACGTAATACTGCATAACGTTATACGTTAGGTCGTAATGCTACATAACGTTATACGTTATAACGTAATACTACATAACGTTATACGTTATAACGTAATACTACATAACGTTATACGCTATATCGTAAAGATACATAACGTTATACGTTATATCGTAATGCTACATACCGTTATACGTTATAACGTAATATTACATAACGTTATTCGTTATAACATAATACTATATAACGTTATACGTAATATCGTTATGCTACATAACGTTATACGTAATATCGCTATGCTACACAACGTTATACGTTATATCGTAATACTACATAACGTTATACGTTTTAACGTATTACCATATAACGTAATACGTTATAACGTAATACTATAAAAAGTAATTCGTTATAACGTAATGCTACATAACGTTATACGTTATATCGTAATACTACATAACGTTATACGTTATAACGTAATACCATATATCGTTATACGTAATATCGTTATGCTACATAACGTTATACGTTATATCGTTATGCTACATAACGTTATACGTTAGGTCGTAATGCTACATAACGTTATACGTTATAACGTAATACTACATAACGTTATACGTTATAACGTAATACTACATAACGTTATACGTTATAACGTAATACTGCATAACGTTATACGTTATAACGTAATACTACATAACGTTATACGTTATAACGTTATACTATGTAACGTTATACGTAATATCGTTATGCTACATAACGTTATACGTTATATGGTAAAGCTACATAACGTTATACGTTATAACGTAATACCATATTACGTGATACGTATTATCGTTATGATAGACAACGTTACATGTTATATCGTAATACTACATAACGTTATACGTTTTAACGTATTACCATATAACGTTATACGTTATAACGTAATACTACATAAAGTTATACGTTATAACGTAATACTATATAACGTTATACGTAATATCGTTATGCTACATAACGTTATACGTTATATCGTAAAGCAACATAACGTTATACGTAATATCGTTATGATAGACAACGTTACATGTCATATCGTAATACTACATAACGTTATACGTTTTAACGTATTACCATATAACGTAATACGTTATAACGTAATACTATATAAAGTAATTCGTTATAACGTAATGCTACATAATGTTATACGTTATATCGTAATACTACATAACGTTATACGTTATATCGTAATGCTACATAAAGTTATATGCTATATCGTTATG
The DNA here is from genome assembly GCA_936014575.1 of Bombus lapidarius. NCBI lineage: Eukaryota > Metazoa > Arthropoda > Insecta > Hymenoptera > Apidae > Bombus > Bombus lapidarius. The sequence goes on from CAKXZU010000223.1 coordinate 68,210, forward strand.
ATACATAACGTCATACGTTATAACGTAATGCTACATAACGTTATACGTTTTAACCTAATACTATTTAACGTTATACGCTATATCGTAAAGATACATAACGTTATACGTTATATCGTAATGCGACATACCGTTATACATTATAACATATTACCATATAACGTTATACCTTATATCGTAATGCTACATAACGTTATACGTTATATCGTAATGCTACATAACGTTAAACGTTATAACCTAATACTATATAACGTTATACGTAATATCGTTATGCTACACAACGTTATACGTTATATCGTAATACTACATAACGCTATACGTTTTAACGTATTACCATATAACGTAATACGTTATAACGTAATACTATAAAAAGCAATTCGTTATAACGTAATGCTACATAACGTTATACGTTATAACGTAATACTACATAACGTTATACGTTATAACGTAATACTACATAACATTATACGTTATAACGTAATACTATATAACGTTATACGTAATATCGTTATGCTACATCACATTATACGTTATATCGTAATGCTACATATCGTTATATGTTATATCGTAATGCTACATAACGTCATACGTTATGACGTAATACTACATAACGCTATACGTTATAACGTAATACTACATATCGTTATACGTTATAACGTAATACTATATCGTTATACGTAATATCGTAATGCTACATAACGTTATACGTTATATCGTTATGCTACATAACGTTATACGTTATCTCGTAATACTACATAACGTTATACGTTATATCGTAATGCTACATCACGTTATACGTTATATCGTAAAGCTACGTAACGTTATACGTTATATCGTAATACTACATAACGTTATACGTTTTAACCTAATACTATATAACGTTATACGCTATATCGTAAAGATACATAACGTTATACGTTATATCGTAATGCTACATACCGTTATACGTTATAACGTAATATTACATAACGTTATACGTTATAACATAATACTATATAACGTTATACGTAATATCGTTTTAACGTATTACCATATAACGTAATACGTTATAACGTAATACTATATAGAGTAATTCGTTATAACGTAATGCTACATAATGTTATACGTTATATCGTAATACTACATAACGTTATACGTTATATCGTAATGCTACATAACGTTATATGCTATATCGTAATGATACATAACGTCATACGTTATAACGTAATGCTACATAACGTTATACGTTATAACGTATTACCATATAACGTTATACCTTATATCGTAATGCTACATAACGTTATACGTTAGATCGTAATGCTACATAACGTTATACGTTATAACGTAATACTACATAACGTTACACGTTATAACGTAATATCGTTATGCTACATAACGTTATACGTTATATCGTAAAGCTACATAACGTTATACGTAATATCGTTATGATAGACAACGTCACATGTTATATCGTAATACTACATAACGTTATACGTTTTAACGTATTACCATATAACGTAATACGTTATAACGTAATACTATATAGAGTAATTCGTTATAACGTAATACGTTATAACGTAATACTATATAGAGTAATTCGTTATAACGTAATGCTACATAATGTTATACGTTATATCGTAATACTACATAACGTTATACGTTATATCGTAATGCTACATAACGTTATACGCTATATTGTAATGATACATATCGTCATACGTTATATCGTAATGCTACATAACGTTATACGTTATATCGTAATTCTACATAACGTTATACGTTATATCGTAATACTACATAACGTTATACGTTATAACGTAATACTACATAACGATATACGTTATAACGTAATACTACATAACGTTATACGTTATAACGTAATACTACATAACGTTATACGTTATAACGTTATACTATGTAACGTTATACGTAATATCGTTATGCTACATAACGTTATACGTAATATCGCTATGCTACACAACGTTATACGTTATATCGTAATACTACATAACGTTATACGTTTTGACGTATTACCATATAACGTAATACGTTATAACGTAATACTATAAAAAGTAATTCGTTATAACGTAATGCTACATAACGTTATACGTTATATCGTAATACTACATAACGTTATACGTTATAACGTAATACCATATATCGTTATACGTAATATCGTTATGCTACATAACGTTATACGTTATATCGTTATGCTACATAACGTTATACGTTAGGTCGTAATGCTACATAACGTTATACGTTATAACGTAATACTACATAACGTTATACGTTATAACGTAATACTACATAACGTTATACGTTATAACGTAATACTGCATAACGTTATACGTTATAACGTAATACTACATAACGTTATACGTTATAACGTTATACTATGTAACGTTATACGTAATATCGTTATGCTACATAACGTTATACGTTATAACGTTATACTATGTAACGTTATACGTAATATCGTTATGCTATATAACGTTATACGTTATATGGTAAAGCTACATAACGTTATACGTTATAACGTAATACCATATTACGTGATACGTATTATCGTTATGATAGACAACGTTACATGTTATATCGTAATACTACATAACGTTATACGTTTTAACGTATTACCATATAACGTTATACGTTATAACGTAATACTACATAAAGTTATACGTTATAACGTAATACTATATAACGTTATACGTAATATCGTTATGCTACATAACGTTATACGTTATATCGTAAAGCAATATAACGTTATACGTAATATCGTTATGATAGACAACGTTACATGTCATATCGTAATACTACATAACGTTATACGTTTTAACGTATTACCATATAACGTAATACGTTATAACGTAATACTATATAAAGTAATTCGTTATAACGTAATGCTACATAATGTTATACGTTATATCGTAATACTACATAACGTTATACGTTATATCGTAATGCTACATAACGTTATATGCTATATCGTTATGATACATAACGTCATACGTTATAACGTAATGCTACATAACGTTATACGTTTTAACCTAATACTATTTAACGTTATACGCTATATCGTAAAGATACATAACGTTATACGTTATATCGTAATGCTACATACCGTTATACATTATAACATATTACCATATAACGTTATACCTTATATCGTAATGCTACATAACGTTATACGTTATATCGTAATGCTACATAACGTTAAACGTTATAACCTAATACTATATAACGTTATACGTAATATCGTTATGCTACACAACGTTATACGTTATATCGTAATACTACATAACGCTATACGTTTTAACGTATTACCATATAACGTAATACGTTATAACGTAATACTATAAAAAGCAATTCGTTATAACGTAATGCTACATAACGTTATACGTTATAACGTAATACTACATAACGTTATACGTTATAACGTAATACTACATAACATTATACGTTATAACGTAATACTATATAACGTTATACGTAATATCGTTATGCTACATCACATTATACGTTATATCGTAATGCTACATATCGTTATATGTTATATCGTAATGCTACATAACGTCATACGTTATGACGTAATACTACATAACGCTATACGTTATAACGTAATACTACATATCGTTATACGTTATAACGTAATACTATATAACGTTATACGTAATATCGTAATGCTACATAACGTTATACGTTATATCGTTATGCTACATAACGTTATACGTTATCTCGTAATACTACATAACGTTATACGTTATATCGTAATGCTACATCACGTTATACGTTATATCGTAAAGCTACGTAACGTTATACGTTATATCGTAATACTACATAACGTTATACGTTTTAACCTAATACTATATAACGTTATACGCTATATCGTAAAGATACATAACGTTATACGTTATATCGTAATGCTACATACCGTTATACGTTATAACGTAATATTACATAACGTTATACGTTATAACATAATACTATATAACGTTATACGTAATATCGTTTTAACGTATTACCATTTAACGTAATACGTTATAACGTAATACTATATAGAGTAATTCGTTATAACGTAATGCTACATAATGTTATACGTTATATCGTAATACTACATAACGTTATACGTTATATCGTAATGCTACATAACGTTATATGCTATATCGTAATGATACATAACGTCATACGTTATAACGTAATGCTACATAACGTTATACGTTATAACGTATTACCATATAACGTTATACCTTATATCGTAATGCTACATAACGTTATACGTTAGATCGTAATGCTACATAACGTTATACGTTATAACGTAATACTACATAACGTTACACGTTATAACGTAATATCGTTATGCTACATAACGTTATACGTTATATCGTAAAGCTACATAACGTTATACGTAATATCGTTAAGATAGACAACGTCACATGTTATATCGTAATACTACATAACGTTATACGTTTTAACGTATTACCATATAACGTAATACGTTATAACGTAATACTATATAGAGTAATTCGTTATAACGTAATGCTACATAATGTTATACGTTATATCGTAATACTACATAACGTTATACGTTATATCGTAATGCTACATAACGTTATACGCTATATTGTAATGATACATATCGTCATACGTTATATCGTAATGCTACATAACGTTATACGTTATATCGTAATTCTACATAACGTTATACGTTATATCGTAATACTACATAACGTTATACGTTATAACGTAATACTACATAACGATATACGTTATAACGTAATACTACATAACGTTATACGTTATAACGTAATACTACATAACGTTATACGATATAACGTAATACTACATAACGTTATACGATATAACGTAATACTATATAACGTTATACGTAATATCGTTATGCTACATGACATTATACGTTATATTGTAATGCTACATATCGTTATACGTTATATCGTAATGCTACATAACGTCATACGTTATGACGTAATACTACATAACGTTATACGTTATAACGTAATACTACATATCGTTATACGTTATAACGTAATACTATATAACGTTATACGTAATATCGTTATGCTACATGACATTATACGTTATATTGTAATGCTACATATCGTTATACGTTATATCGTAATGCTACATAACGTCATACGTTATGACGTAATACTACATAACGTTATACGTTATAACGTAATACTACATATCGTTATACGTTATAACGTAATACTATATAACGTTATACGTAATATCGTAATGCTACATAACGTTATACGTTATATCGTTATGCTACATAACGTTATACGTTATATCGTTATGCTACATAACGTTATACGTTATCTCGTAATACTACATAACGTTATACGTTATATCGTAATGCTACATCACGTTATACGTTATATCGTAAAGCTACGTAACTTTATACGTTATATCGTAATACTACATAACGTTATACGTTTTAACCTAATACTATATAACGTTATACGCTATATCGTAATATTACATAACGTTATACGTTATAACATAATACTATATAACGTTATACGTAATATCGTTATGCTACATAACGTTATACGTAATATCGTTATGCCACACAACGTTATACGTTATATCGTAATACTACATAACGTTATACGTTTTAACGTATTACCATATAACGTAATACGTTATAACGTAATACTATAAAAAGTAATTCGTTATAACGTAATGCTACATAACGTTATACGTTATATCGTAATACTACATAACGTTATACGTTATAACGTAATACCATATATCGTTAGACGTAATATCGTTATGCTACATAACGTTATACGTTATATCGTAATGCTACATAACGTTATACGCTATATTGTAATGATACATATCGTCATACGTTATATCGTAATGCTACATAACGTTATACGTTATATCGTAATTCTACATAACGTTATACGTTATATCGTAATACTACATAACGTTATACGTTATAACGTAATACTATATAACGTTATACGTAATATTGTTATGCTACATAACGTTATACGTTAAATCGTAATGCTACATAACGTTATACGTTATAACGTAATACTACATAACGTTATACGTTATAACGTAATACTATATAACGTTATACGTAATATCGTTATGCTACATAACGTTATATCGTAAAGCTACATAACGTTATACGATATAACGTAATACTATATAACGTTATACGTTATATCGTAATGCTACATAACGATATACGTTATAACGTAATACTACATAACGTTACACGTTATAACGTAATACTATATAACGTTATACGTAATATCGTTATGCTACATAACGTTATACGTTATATCGTAAAGCTACATAACGTTATACGTTATAACGTAATACTATATTACGTTATACGTAATATCGTTATGATAGACAACGTTACATGTTATATCGTAATACTACATAACGTTATACGTTTTAACGTATTACCATATAACGTAATACGTTATAACGTAATACTATATAAAGTAATTCGTTATAACGTAATGCTACATAATGTTGTACGTTATATCGTAATACTACATAACGTTATACGTTATATCGTAATGCTACATAACGTTATACGTTATAACGTAATACCATATATCGTTATACGTAATATCGTTATGCTACATAACGTTATACGTTATATCGTAATGCTACATAACGTTATACGTTATATCGTAATTCTACATAACGTTATACGTTATATCGTAATACTACATAACGTTATACGTTATAACGTAATACTATATAACGTTATACGTAATATTGTTATGCTACATAACGTTATACGTTAAATCGTAATGCTACATAACGTTATACGTTATAACGTAATACTACATAACGTTATACGTTATAACGTAATACTATATAACGTTATACGTTATAACGTAATACTATATAACGTTATACGTAATATTGTTATGCTACATAACGTTATACGTTAAATCGTAATGCTACATAACGTTATACGTTATAACGTAATACTACATAACGTTAGACGTTATAACGTAATACTATATAACGTTATACGTAATATCGTTATGCTACATAACGTTATATCGTTAAGCTACATAACGTTATACGATATAACGTAATGCTACATAACGTTATACGTTATATCGTAATGCTACATAACGTTAAACGTTATAACATAATACTATATAACGTTATACGTAATATCCTTATGCTACACTACGTTATACGTTATATCGTAATACTACATAACGTTATACGTTATAACGTAATACCATATATCGTTAGACGTAATATCGTTATGCTACATAACGTTATACGTAATATCGTTATGCTACATAACGTTATACGTAATATCGTTATGCCACACAACGTTATACGTTATATCGTAATACTACATAACGTTATACATTATAACGTAATACCATATATCGTTATACGTAATATCGTTATGCTACATAACTTTATACGTTATATCGTAATGCTACATAACGTTATACGCTATATTGTAATGATACATATCGTCATACGTTATATCGTAATGCTACATAACGTTATACGTTATATCGTAATTCTACATAACGTTATAAGTTATAACGTAATACTATAAAAAGTAATTCGTTATAACGTAATACTACATAACGATATACGTTATAACGTAATACTACATAACGTTATACGTTATAACGTAATACTACATAACGTTATACGATATAACGTAATACTACATAACGTTATACGATATAACGTAATACTATATAACGTTATATGTAATATCGTTATGCTACATGACATTATACGTTATATTGTAATGCTACATATCGTTATACGTTATATCGTAATGCTACATAACGTCATACGTTATGACGTAATACTACATAACGTTATACGTTATAACGAAATACTACATATCGTTATACGTTATAACGTAATACTATATAACGTTATACGTAATATCGTAATGCTACATAACGTTATACGTTATATCGTTATGCTACATAACGTTATACGTTATCTCGTAATACTACATAACGTTATACGTTATATCGTAATGCTACATCACGTTATACGTTATATCGTAAAGCTACGTAACTTTATACGTTATATCGTAATACTACATAACGTTATACGTTTTAACCTAATACTATATAACGTTATACGCTATATCGTAAAGATACATAACGTTATACGTTATATCGTAATGCTACATACCGTTATACGTTATAACGTAATATTACATAACGTTATACGTTATAACATAATACTATATAACGTTATACGTAATATCGTTATGCTACATAACGTTATACGTAATATCGTTATGCCACACAACGTTATACGTTATATCGTAATACTACATAACGTTATACGTTTTAACGTATTACCATATAACGTAATACGTTATAACGTAATACTATAAAAAGTAATTCGTTATAACGTAATGCTACATAACGTTATACGTTATATCGTAATACTACATAACGTTATACGTTATAACGTAATACCATATATCGTTAGACGTAATATCGTTATGCTACATAACGTTATACGTTATATCGTAATGCTACATAACGTTATACGCTATATTGTAATGATACATATCGTCATACGTTATATCGTAATGCTACATAACGTTATACGTTATATCGTAATTCTACATAACGTTATACGTTATATCGTAATACTACATAACGTTATACGTTATAACGTAATACTATATAACGTTATACGTAATATTGTTATGCTACATAACGTTATACGTTAAATCGTAATGCTACATAACGTTATACGTTATAACGTAATACTACATAACGTTATACGTTATAACGTAATACTATATAACGTTATACGTAATATCGTTATGCTACATAACGTTATATCGTAAAGCTACATAACGTTATACGATATAACGTAATACTATATAACGTTATACGTTATATCGTAATGCTACATAACGATATACGTTATAACGTAATACTACATAACGTTACACGTTATAACGTAATACTATATAACGTTATACGTAATATCGTTATGCTACATAACGTTATACGTTATATCGTAAAGCTACATAACGTTATACGTTATAACGTAATACTATATTACGTTATACGTAATATCGTTATGATAGACAACGTTACATGTTATATCGTAATACTACATAACGTTATACGTTTTAACGTATTACCATATAACGTAATACGTTATAACGTAATACTATATAAAGTAATTCGTTATAACGTAATGCTACATAATGTTGTACGTTATATCGTAATACTACATAACGTTATACGTTAAATCGTAATGCTACATAACGTTATACGTTATAACGTAATAGTACATAACGTTATACGTTATAACGTAATACTATATAACGTTATACGTTATAACGTAATACTATATAACGTTATACGTAATATTGTTATGCTACATAACGTTATACGTTAAATCGTAATGCTACATAACGTTATACGTTATAACGTAATACTACATAACGTTATACGTTATAACGTAATACTATATAACGTTATACGTAATATCGTTATGCTACATAACGTTATATCGTAAAGCTACATAACGTTATACGATATAACGTAATGCTACATAACGTTATACGTTATATCGTAATGCTACATAACGTTAAACGTTATAACCTAATACTATATGACGTTATACGTAATATCCTCATGCTACACAACGTTATACGTTATATCGTAATACTACATAACGTTATACGTTATAACGTAATACCATATATCGTTAGACGTAATATCGTTATGCTACATAACGTTATACGTAATATCGTTATGCTACATAACGTTATACGTAATATCGTTATGCCACACAACGTTATACGTTATATCGTAATACTACATAACGTTATACGTTATAACGTAATACCATATATCGTTATACGTAATATCGTTATGCTACATAACTTTATACGTTATATCGTAATGCTACATAACGTTATACGCTATATTGTAATGATACATATCGTCATACGTTATATCGTAATGCTACATAACGTTATACGTTATATCGTAATTCTACATAACGTTATAAGTTATAACGTAATACTATAAAAAGTAATTCGTTATAACGTAATACTACATAACGATATACGTTATAACGTAATACTACATAACGTTATACGTTATAACGTAATACTACATAACGTTATACGATATAACTTAATACTACATAACGTTATACGATATAACGTAATACTATATAACGTTATATGTAATATCGTTATGCTACATGACATTATACGTTATATCGTAATTTTACATATCGTTATACGTTATATCGTAATGCTACATAACGTCATACGTTATGACGTAATACTACATAACGTTATACGTTATTACGTAATACTACATATCGTTATACGTTATAACATAATACTATATAACGTTATACGTAATATCGTTATGCTACATAACGTTATACGTAATATCGTTATGCCACACAACGTTATACGTTATATCGTAATACTACATAACGTTATACGTTTTAACTTATTACCATATAACGTAATACGTTATAACGTAATACTATAAAAAGTAATTCGTTATAACGTAATGCTACATAACGTTATACGTTATATCGTAATACTACATAACGTTATACGTTATAACGTAATACCATATATCGTTAGACGTAATATCGTTATGCTACATAACGTTATACGTTATATCGTAATGCTACATAACGTTATACGCTATATTGTAATGATACATATCGTCATACGTTATATCGTAATGCTACATAACGTTATACGTTATATCGTAATTCTACATAACGTTATACGTTATATCGTAATACTACATAACGTTATACGTTATAACGTAATACTACATAACGATATACGTTATAACGTAATACTACATAACGTTATACGTTATAACGTAATACTACATAACGTTATACGATATAACGTAATACTACATAACGTTATACGATATAACGTAATACTATATAACGTTATACGTAATATCGTTATGCTACATAACGTTATACGTTAGGTCGTAATGCTACATAACGTTATACGTTATATCGTCATACTACATAACGTTATACGTTATAACGTAATACTACATAACGTTATACGTTATAACGTAATACTACATATCGTTATACGTTATATCGTAATGCTACATAACGTCATACGTTATGACGTAATACTACATAACGTTATACGTTATTACGTAATACTACATATCGTTATACGTTATAACATAATACTATATAACGTTATACGTAATATCGTTATGCTACATAACGTTATACGTTATATCGTAATACTACATAACGTTATACGTTTTAACTTATTACCATATAACGTAATACGTTATAACGTAATACTATAAAAAGTAATTCGTTATAACGTAATGCTACATAACGTTATACGTTATATCGTAATACTACATAACGTTATACGTTATAACGTAATACCATATATCGTTAGACGTAATATCGTTATGCTACATAACGTTATACGTTATATCGTAATGCTACATAACGTTATACGCTATATTGTAATGATACATATCGTCATACGTTATATCGTAATGCTACATAACGTTATACGTTATATCGTAATTCTACATAACGTTATACGTTATATCGTAATACTACATAACGTTATACGTTATATCGTAATACTACATAACGTTATACGTTATAACGTAATACTACATAACGATATACGTTATAACGTAATACTACATAACGTTATACGTTATAACGTAATACTACATAACGTTATACGATATAACGTAATACTACATAACGTTATACGATATAACGTAATACTATATAACGTTATACGTAATATCGTTATGCTACATAACGTTATACGTTAGGTCGTAATGCTACATAACGTTATACGTTATATCGTCATACTACATAACGTTATACGTTATAACGTAATACTACATAACGTTATACGTTATAACGTAATACTACATAACGTTATACGTTATAACGTAATACTACATAACGTTATACGTTATAACGTTATACTATATAACGTTATACGTAATATTGTTATGCTACATAACGTTATACGTTAAATCGTAATGCTACATAACGTTATACGTTATAACGTAATACTATATAACGTTATACGTAATATCGTTATGCTACATAACGTTATATCGTAAAGCTACATAGCGTTATACGATATAACGTAATACTATATAACGTTATACGTTATATCGTAATGCTACATAACGTTATACGTTATAACGTAATACTACATAACGTTACACGTTATAACGTAATACTATATAACGTTATACGTAATATCGTTATGCTACATAACGTTATACGTTGTATCGTAAAACTACATAACGTTATACGATATAACGTAATACTATATTACGTTATACGTAATATCGTTATGATAGACAACGTTACATGTTATATCGTAATACTACATAACGTTATACGTTTTAACGTATTACCATATAACGTAATACGTTATAACGTAATACTATATAAAGTAATTCGTTATAACGTAATGCTACATAATGTTGTACGTTATATCGTAATACTACATAACGTTATACGTTATATCGTAATGCTACATAACGTTATATGCTATATCGAAATCATACATAGCGTCATACGTTATAAAGTAATGCTACATAACGTTATACGTTTTAACCTAATACTATTTAACGTTATACGCTATATCGTAAAGATACATAACGTAATACGTTATATCGTAATGCTACATACCGTTATACATTATAACGTATTACCATATAACGTTATACCTTATATCGTAATGCTACATAACGTTATACGTTATATCGTAATGCTACATAACGTTAAACGTTATAACCTAATACTATATAACGTTATACGTAATATCCTTATGCTACACGACGTTATTCGTTATATCGTAATGCTACATAACGTTAAACGTTATAACCTAATACTATATAACGTTATACGTAATATCCTTATGCTACACAACGTTATACGTTATATCGTAATACTACATAACTCTATACGTTTTAACGTATTTCCATATAACGTAATACGTTATAACGTAATACTATAAAAAGTAATTCGTTATAACGTAATGCTACATAACGTTATACGTTATATCGTAATACTACATAACGTTATACGTTATAACGTAATACCATATATCGTTAGACGTAATATCGTTATGCTACATAACGTTATACGTTATATGGTAATGCTACATAACGTTATACGCTATATTGTAATGTTACATATCATCATACGTTATATCGTAATGCTACATAACGTTATACGTTATATCGTAATTCTACATAACGTTATACGTTATATCGTAATACTACATAACGTTATACGTTATAACGTAATACTACATAACGATATACGTTATAACGTAATACTACATAACGTTATACGTTATAACGTAATACTACATAACGTTATACGATATAACGTAATACTACATAACGTTATACGATATAACGTAATACTATATAACGTTATACGTAATATCGTTATGCTACGTAACGTTATACGTTATATCCTAATGCTACATAACGTTATACGTTATAACGTAATGCTACATAACGTTATACGTTATAACGTAATACCATATATCGTTATACGTTATATCGTTATGCTTCATAACGTTATACGTTATCTCGTAATACTACATAACGTTATACGTTATATCGTAATGCTACATCACGTTATACGTTATATCGTAAATCTACGTAACGTTATACGTTATATCGTAATACTACATAACGTTATACGTTATAACGTAATACTACATAACGTTATACGTTATCTCGTAATACTACATAACGTTATACGTTATATCGTAATGCTACATAACGTTATACGTTAGGTCGTAATGCTACATAACGTTATACGTTATATCGTCATACTACATAACGTTATACGATATAACGTAATACTACATAACGTTATACGTTATAACGTAATACTGCATAACGTTATACGTTATAACGTAATACTACATAACGTTATACGTAATATCGTTATGCTACATAACGTTATACGTAATATCGTTATGCTACATAACGTTATACGTAATATCGTTATGCCACACAACGTTATACGTTATATCGTAATACTACATAACGTTATACGTTCTAACGTATTACCATATAACGTAATACGTTATAACGTAATACTATAAAAAGTAATTCGTTATAACGTAATGCTACATAACGTTATACGTTATATCGTAATACTACATAACGTTATACGTTATAACGTAATACCATATATCGTTATACGTAATATCGTTATGCTACATAACGTTATACGTTATATCGTAATGCTACATAACGTTATACGCTATATTGTAATGATACATATCGTCATACGATATATCGTAATGCTACATAACGTTATACGTTATATCGTAATTCTACATAACGTTATACGTTATAACGTAATACTATAAAAAGTAATTCGTTATAACGTAATACTACATAACGATATACGTTATAACGTAATACTACATAACGTTATACGTTATAACGTAATACTACATAACGTTATACGATATAACGTAATACTACATAACGTTATACGATATAACGTAATACTATATAACGTTATACGTAATATCGTTATGCTACATGACATTATACGTTATATCGTAATTTTACATATCGTTATACGTTATATCGTAATGCTACATAACGCCATACGTTATGACGTAATACTACATAACGTTATACGTTATAACGTAATACTACATATCGTTATACGTTATAACGTAATACTATATAACGTTATACGTAATATCGTAATGCTACATAACGCTATACGTTATATCGTTATGCTACATAACGTTATACGTTATCTCGTAATACTACATAACGTTATACGTTAAATCGCAATGCTACATCACGTTATACGTTATATCGTAAAACTACGTAACTTTATACGTTATATCGTAATACTACATAACGTTATACGTTTTAACCTAATACTATATAACGTTATACGCTATATCGTAAAGATACATAACGTTATACGTTATATCGTAATGCTACATACCGTTATACGTTATAACGTAATATTACATAACGTTATACGTTATAACATAATACTATATAACGTTATACGTAATATCGTTATGCTACATAACGTTATACGTAATATCGTTATGCCACACAACGTTATACGTTATATCGTAATACTACATAACGTTATACGTTTTAACTTATTACCATATAACGTAATACGTTATAACGTAATACTATAAAAAGTAATTCGTTATAACGTAATGCTACATAACGTTATACGTTATATCGTAATACTACATAACGTTATACGTTATAACGTAATACCATATATCGTTAGACGTAATATCGTTATGCTACATAACGTTATACGTTATATCGTAATGCTACATAACGTTATACGCTATATTGTAATGATACATATCGTCATACGTTATATCGTAATGCTACATAACGTTATACGTTATATCGTAATTCTACATAACGTTATACGTTATATCGTAATACTACATAACGTTATACGTTATAACGTAATACTACATAACGATATACGTTATAACGTAATACTAAATAACGTTATACGTTATAACGTAATACTACATAACGTTATACGATATAACGTAATACTACATAACGTTATACGATATAACGTAATATCGTTATGCTACATAACGTTATACGTTAGGTCGTAATACTACATAACGTTATACGTTATATCGTCATACTACATAACGTTATACGTTATAACGTAATACTACATAACGTTATACGTTATAACGTAATACTACATAACGTTATACGTTATAACGTAATACTACATAGCGTTATACGTTATAACGTTATACTATATAACGTTATACGTAATATTGTTATGCTACATAACGTTATATCGTAAAGCTACATAATGTTATTCGATATAACGTAATACTATATAACGTTATACGTTATATCGTAATGCTACATAACGTTATACGTTATAACGTAATACTACATAACGTTACACGTTATAACGTAATACTATATTACGTTATACGTAATATCGTTATGATAGACAACGTTACATGTTATATCGTAATACTACATAACGTTATACGTTATATCGTAATGCTACATAACGTTATATGCTATATCGTAATGATACATAGCGTCATACGTTATAAAGTAATGCTACATAACGTTATACGTTTTAACCTAATACTATTTAACGTTATACGCTATATCGTAAAGATACATAACGTTATACGTTATATCGTAATGCTACATACCGTTATACATTATAACGTATTACCATATAACGTTATACCTTATATCGTAATGCTACATAACGTTATACGTGATATCGTAATGCTACATAACGTTAAACGTTATAACCTAATACTATATAACGTTATACGTAATATCCTTATGCTACACGACGTTATACGTTATATCGTAATGCTACATAACGTTAAACGTTATAACCTAATACTATATAACGTTATACGTAATATCCTTATGCTACACAACGTTATACGTTATATCGTAATACTACATAACTCTATACGTTTTAACGTATTTCCATATAACGTAATACGTTATAACGTAATACTATAAAAAGTAATTCGTTATAACGTAATGCTACATAACGTTATACGTTATATCGTAATACTACGTAACGTTATACGTTATAACGTAATACCATATATCGTTAGACGTAATATCGTTATGCTACATAACGTTATACGTTATATGGTAATGCTACATAACGTTATACGCTATATTGTAATGTTACATATCATCATACGTTATATCGTAATGCTACATAACGTTATACGTTATATCGTAATTCTACATAACGTTATACGTTATATCGTAATACTACATAACGTTATACGTTATAACGTAATACTACATAACGATATACGTTATAACGTAATACTACATAACGTTATACGTTATAACGTAATACTACATAACGTTATACGATATAACGTAATACTACATAACGTTATACGATATAACGTAATACTATATAACGTTATACGTAATATCGTTATGCTACGTAACGTTATACGTTATATCCTAATGCTACATAACGTTATACGTTATAACGTAATGCTACATAACGTTATACGTTATAACGTAATACCATATATCGTTATACGTTATATCGTTATGCTTCATAACGTTATACGTTATCTCGTAATACTACATAACGTTATACGTTATATCGTAATGCTACATCACGTTATACGTTATATCGTAAATCTACGTAACGTTATACGTTATATCGTAATACTACATAACGTTATACGTTATAACGTAATACTACATAACGTTATACGATATAACGTAATACTACATAACGTTATACGATATAACGTAATACTATATAACGTTATACGTAATATCGTTATGCTACATAACGTTATACGTTAGGTCGTAATGCTACATAACGTTATACGTTATATCGTCATACTACATAACGTTATACGATATAACGTAATACTACATAACGTTATACGTTATAACGTAATACTGCATAACGTTATACGTTATAACGTAATACTACATAACGTTATACGTAATATCGTTATGCTACATAACGTTATACGTTATATCGTAAAGCTACATAACGTTATGCGTTATAACGTAATACTATATTACGTTATACGTAATATCGTTATGATAGACAACGTTACATGTTATATCGTAATACTACATAACGTTATACGTTTTAACGTATTACCATATAACGTAATACGTTATAACGTAATACTATATAAAGTAATTCGTTATAACGTAATGCTACATAATGTTGTACGTTATATCGTAATACTACATAACGTTATACGTTATATCGTATTGCCACATAACGTTATATGCTATATCGTAATGATACATAGCGTCATACGTTATAAAGTAATGCTACATAACGTTATACGTTTTAACCTAATACTATTTAACGTTATACGCTATATCGTAAAGATACATAACGTTATACGTTATATCGTAATGCTACATACCGTTATACATTATAACGTATTACCATGTAACGTAATACGTTATAACGTAATACTATAAAAAGTAATTCGTTATAACGTAATGCTACATAACGTTATACGTTATATCGTAATACTACATAACGTTATACGTTATAACGTAATACCATATATCGTTAGACGTAATATCGTTATGCTACATAACGTTATACGTCATATCGTAATGCTACATAACGTTATACGCTATATTGTAATGATACATATCGTCATACGTTATATCGTAATGCTACATAACGTTATACGTTATATCGTAATTCTACATAACGTTATACGTTATAACGTAATGCTACATAACGTTAAACGTTATAACGTAATACTACATAACGTTATTCGTTATAACGTAATACTACATAACGTTATACGATATAACGTAATACTACATAACGTTATACGATATAACGTAATACTATATAACGTTATACGTAATATCGTTATGCTACGTAACGTTATACGTTATATCCTAATGTTACATAACGTTATACGTTATTACGTAATGCTACATAACGTTATACGTTATAACGTAATACCATATATCGTTATACGTTATATCGTTATGCTTCATAACGTTATACGTTATCTCGTAATACTACATAACGTTATACGTTATATCGTAATGCTACATCACGTTATACGTTATATCGTAAATCTACGTAACGTTATACGTTATATCGTAATACTACATAACGTTATACGTTATAACGTAATACTACATAACGTTATACGATATAACGTAATACTACATAACGTTATACGATATAACGTAATACTACATAACGTTATACGATATAACGTAATACTATATAACGTTATACGTAATATCGTTATGCTACATAACGTTATACGTTAGGTCGTAATGCTACATAACGTTATACGTTATATCGTCATACTACATAACATTATACGTTATAACGTAATACTACATAACGTTATACGTTATAACGTAATACTGCATAACGTTATACGTTATAACGTAATACTACATAACGTTATACGTTATAACGTAATACTACATAACGATATACGTTATAACGTAATACTACATAACGTTATACGTTATAACGTAATACTACATAACGTTATACGATATAACGTAATACTACATAACGTTATACGATATAACGTAATACTATATAACGTTATACGTAATATCGTTATGCTACATAACGTTATACGTTAGGTCGTAATGCTACATAACGTTATACGTTATATCGTCATACTACATAACGTTATACGTTATAACGTAATACTACATAACGTTATACGTTATAACGTAATACTACATAACGTTATACGTTATAACGTAATACTACACAACGTTATACGTTATAACGTTATACTATATAACGTTATACGTAATATTGTTATGCTACATAACGTTATACGTTAAATCGTAATGCTACATAACGTTATACGTTATAACGTAATACTACATAACGTTATACGTTATAACGTAATACTATATAACGTTATACGTAATATCGTTATGCTACATAACGTTATATCGTAAAGCTACATAACGTTATACGATATAACGTAATACTATATAACGTTATACGTTATATCGTAATTCTACACAACGTTATACGTTATAACGTAATACTACATAACGTTACACGTTATAACGTAATACTATATAACGTTATACGTAATATCGTTATGCTACATAACGTTATACGTTATATCGTAAAGCTACATAACGTTATACGTAATAACGTAATACTATTTAACGTTATACGCTATATCGTAAAGATACATAACGTTATACGTTATAAAGTAATGCTACTTAACGTTATACGTTTTAACCTAATACTATTTAACGTTATACGCTATATCGTAAAGATACACAACGTTATACGTTATATCGTAATGCTACATACCGTTATACATTATAACGTATTACCATATAACGTTATACCTTATATCGTAATGCTACATAACGTTATACGTTATATCGTAATGCTACATAACGTTAAACGTTATAACCTAATACTATATAACGCTATACGTAATATCCTTATGCTACACAACGTTATAAGTTATATCGTAATACTACATAACTCTATACGTTTTAACGTATTACCATATAACGTAATACGTTATAACGTAATACTATAAAAAGTAATTCGTTATAACGTAATGCTACATAACGTTATACGTTATATCGTAATACTACATAACGTTATACGTTATAACGTAATACCATATATCGTTAGACGTAATATCGTTATGCTACATAACGTTATACGTTTTAACCTAATACTATATAACGTTATACGCTATATCGTAGAGATACATAACGTTATACGTTATATCGTAATGCTACATAACGTTATACGTTTTAACCTAATACTATTTAACGTTATACGCTATATCGTAAAGATACATAACGTTATACGTTATATCGTAATGCTACATAACGTTATACGTTATATCGTAATTCTACATAACGTTATACGTTATATCGTAATACTACATAACGTTATACGTTATAACGTAATACAACATAACGATATACGTTATAACGTAATACTACATAACGTTATACGTTATAACGTAATACTACATAACGTTATACGATATAACGTAATACTACATAACGTTATACGTTATATCGTAATGCTACATACCGTTATACATTATATCGTATTACCATATAACGTTATACCTTATATCGTAATGCTACATAACGTTATACGTTATATCGTAATGCTACATAACGTTAAACGTTATAACATAATACTATATAACGTTATACGTAATATCGTTATGCTACATAACGTTATACGTTATATCGTTATGCTACATAACGTTATACGCTATATTGTAATGATACATATCGTCATACGTTATATCGTAATGCTACATAACGTTATACGTTATATCGTAATTCTACATAACGTTATACGTTATAACGTAATACTATAAAAAGTAATTCGTTATAACGTAATGCTACATAACGTTATACGTTATATCGTAATACTACATAACGTTATACGTTATAACGTAATACCCTATATCGTTAGACGTAATATCGTTATGCTACATAACGTTATACGTTATATCGTAATGCTACATAACGTTATACGCTATATTGTAATGATACATATCGTCATACGTTATATCGTAATGCTACATAACGTTATACGTTATATCGTAATTCTACATAACGTTATACGTTATAACGTAATGCTACATAACGTTATACGTTATAACGTAATACTACATAACGTTATTCGTTATAACGTAATACTACATAACGTTATACGATATAACGTAATACTACATAACGTTATACGATATAACGTAATACTATATAACGTTATACGTAATATCGTTATGCTACGTAACGTTATATGTTATATCGTTATGCTACATAACGTTATACGTTAAATCGTAATGCTACATAACGTTATACGTTATAACGTAATACTACATAACGTTATACGTTAGGTCGTAATGCTACATAACGTTATACGTTATATCGTCATACTACATAACGTTATACGTTATAACGTAATACTACATAACGTTATACGTTATAACGTAAAACTGCATAACGTTATACGTTATAACGTAATACTACATAACGTTATACGTTATAACGTTATACTATATAACGTTATACGTAATATCGTTATGCTACATAACGTTATACGTTAAATCGTAATGCTACATAACGTTATACGTTATAACGTAATACTACATAACGTTATACGTTATAACGTATTACTATATAACGTTATACGTAATATCGTTATGCTACATAACGTTATACGTTATATCGTAAAGCTACATAACGTTATACGATATAACGTAATACTATATAACGTTATACGTAATATCGTTATGCTACATAACGTTATACGTTAGATCGTAATGCTACATAACGTTATACGTTATATCGTAATACTACATAACGTTATACGTTATAACGTAATACTACATAACGTTATACGTTATAACGTAATACTACATAAAGTTATACGTTATAACGAAATACTATATAACGTTATACGTAATATCGTTATGCTACATAACGTTATACGTTATATCGTAATGCGACATAACCTTATACGTTATAACGTAATACTACATAACGTTATACGTTATAACTTAATACTATATGACGTTATACGTAATCTCGTTATGCTACATAACGTTATACGTTATATCGTAAAGCTACATAACGTTATGCGTTATAACGTAATACCATATTACGTTATACGCAATATCGTTATGATAGACAACGTTACATGTTATATCGTAATACTACATAACGTTATACGTTTTAACGTATAACCATATAACGTTATACGTTATAACGTAATACTATATAACGTTATACGTAATCTCGTTATGCTACATAACGTTATACGTTATATCGTAAAGCTACATAACGTTATACGTTATAACCTAATACTATATAACGTTATACGTAATATCCTTATGCTACACGACGTTATACGTTATATCGTAATGCTACATAACGTTAAACGTTATAACCTAATACTATATAACGTTATACGTAATATCCTTATGCTACACAACGTTATAAGTTATATCGTAATACTACATAACTCTATACATTTTAACGTATTACCATATAACGTAATACGTTATAACGTAATACTATAAAAAGTAATTCGTTATAACGTAATGCTACGTAACGTTATACGTTATATCGTAATACTACATAACGTTATACGTTATAACGTAATACCATATATCGTTAGACGTAATATCGTTATGCTACATAACGTTATACGTTATATCGTAATGCTACATAACGTTATACGCTATATTGTAATGATACATATCATCATACGTTATATTGTAATGCTACATAACGTTATACGTTATATCGTAATTCTACATAACGTTATACGTTATATCGTAATACTACATAACGTTATACGTTATAACGTAATACTACATAACGATATACGTTATAACGTAATACTACATAACGTTATACGTTATAACGTAATACTACATAACGTTATACGATATAACGTAATACTACATAACGTTATACGATATAACGTAATACTATATAACGTTATACGTAATATCGTTATGCTACGTAACGTTATACGTTATATCCTAATGCTACATAACGTTATACGTTATAGCGTAATGCTACATAACGTTATACGTTATAACGTAATACCATATATCGTTATACGTTATATCGTTATGCTTCATAACGTTATACGTTATCTCGTAATACTACATAACGTTATACGTTATATCGTAATGCTACATCACGTTATACGTTATATCGTAAATCTACGTAACGTTATACGTTATATCGTAATACTACATAACGTTATACGTTATAACGAAATACTACATAACGTTATACGATATAACGTAATACTACATAACGTTATACGATATAACGTAATACTATATAACGTTATACGTAATATCGTTATGCTACATAACGTTATACGTTAGGTCGTAATGCTACATAACGTTATACGTTATATCGTCATACTACATAACGTTATACGTTATAACGTAATACT
Organism: Bombus lapidarius; assembly: GCA_936014575.1. Classification (NCBI taxonomy): domain Eukaryota; kingdom Metazoa; phylum Arthropoda; class Insecta; order Hymenoptera; family Apidae; genus Bombus; species Bombus lapidarius. The sequence continues at coordinate 91,766 of CAKXZU010000223.1, forward strand.
ACATAACGTTATACGTTATAACGTAATACTGCATAACGTTATACGTTATAACGTAATACTACATAACGTTATACGTAATATCGTTATGCTACATAACGTTATACGTTATATCGTAAAGCTACATAACGTTATACGTTATAACGTAATACAATATTACGTTATACGTAATATCGTTATGATAGACAACGTTACATGTTATATCGTAATACTACATAACGTTATACGTTTTAACGTATTACCATATAACGTAATACGTTATAACGTAATACTACATAACGTTATACGTAATATCGTTATGCTACATAACGTTATACGTTATATCGTAAAGCTACATAACGTTATACGATATAACGTAATACTGCATAACGTTATACGTTATAACGTAATACTACATAACGTTATACGTAATATCGTTATGCTACATAACGTTATACGTTATATCGTCATACTACATAACGTTATACGTTATAACGTAATACTACATAACGTTATACGTTATAACGTAATACTGCATAACGTTATACGTTATAACGTAATACTACATAACGTTATACGTAATATCGTTATGCTACATAACGTTATACGTTATATCGTAAAGCTACATAACGTTATACGTTATAACGTAATACCATATATCGTTAGACGTAATATCGTTATGCTACATAACGTTATACGTTATATCGTAATGCTACATAACGTTATACGCTATATTGTAATGATACATATCATCATACGTTATATTGTAATGCTACATAACGTTATACGTTATATCGTAATTCTACATAACGTTATACGTTATATCGTAATACTACATAACGTTATACGTTATAACGTAATACTACATAACGATATACGTATATCGTAATACTACATAACGTTATACGTTATATCGTAATGCTACATACCGTTATACATTATAACGTATTACCATATAACGTTATACCTTATATCGTAATGCTACATAACGTTATACGTTATATCGTAATGCTACATAACGTTAAACGTTATAACATAATACTATATAACGTTATAGGTAATATCCTTATGCTACACTACGTTATACGTTATATCGTAATACTACATAACGCTATACGTTTTAACGTATTACCATATAACGTAATACGTTATAACGTAATACTATAAAAAGTAATTCGTTATAACGTAATGCTACATAACGTTATACGTTATATCGTAATACTACATAACGTTATACGTTATAACGTAATACCATATATCGTTAGACGTAATATCGTTATGCTACATAACGTTATACGTTATATCGTAATGCTACATAACGTTATACGTTATAACGTAATACTACATAACGTTATACGATATAACGTAATACTACATAACGTTATACGATATAACGTAATACTATATAACGTTATACGATATAACGTAATACTACATAACGTTATACGATATAACGTAATACTATATAACGTTATACGTAATATCGTTATGCTACGTAACGTTATACGTTATATCCTAATGCTACATAACGTTATACGTTATAACGTAATGCTACATAACGTTATACGTTATAACGTAATACCATATATCGTTATACGTTATATCGTTATGCTTCATAACGTTATACGTTATCTCGTAATACTACATAACGTTATACGTTATATCGTAATGCTACATCACGTTATACGTTATATCGTAAATCTACGTAACGTTATACGTTATATCGTAATACTACATACCGTTATACGTTATAACGTAATACTACATAACGTTATACGATATAACGTAATACTACATAACGTTATACGATATAACGTAATACTATATAACGTTATACGTAATATCGTTATGCTACATAACGTTATACGTTAGGTCGTAATGCTACATAACGTTATACGTTATATCGTCATACTACATAACGTTATACGTTATAACGTAATACTACATAACGTTATACGTTATAACGTAATACTGCATAACGTTATACGTTATAACGTAATACTACATAACGTTATACGTTAAATCGTAATGCTACATAACGTTATACGTTATAACGTAATACTACATAACGTTATACGTTATAACGTAATACTATATAACGTTATACGTAATATCGTTATGCTACATAACGTTATACGTTATATCGTAAAGCTACATAACGTTATACGATATAACGTAATACTATATAACGTTATACGTAATATCGTTATGCTACATAACGTTATACGTTAGATCGTAATGCTACATAACGTTATACGTTATATCGTAATACTACATAACGTTATACGTTATAACGTAATACTACATAACGTTATACGTTATAACGTAATACTACATAACGTTATACGTTATAACGTAATACTATATAACGTTATACGTAATATCGTTATGCTACATAACGTTATACGTTATATCGTAATGCGACATAACCTTATACGTTATAACGTAATACTACATAACGTTATACGTTATAACGTAATACTATATAACGTTATACGTAATCTCGTTATGCTACATAACGTTATACGTTATATCGTAAAGCTACATAACGTTATACGTAATATCGTTATGATAGACAACGTCACATGTTATATCGTAATACTACATAACGTTATACGTTTTAACGTATTACCATATAACGTAATACGTTATAACGTAATACTATATAAAGTAATTCGTTATAACGTAATGCTACATAATGTTATACGTTATATCGTAATACTACATAACGTTATACGTTATATCGTAATGCTACATAACGTTATATGCTATATCGTAATGATACATAACGTCATACGTTATAACGTAATGCTACATAACGTTATACGTTTTAACCTAATACTATTTAACGTTATACGCTATATCGTAAAGATACATAACGTTATACGTTATATCGTAATGCTACATACCGTTATACATTATAACGTATTACCATATAACGTTATACCTTATATCGTAATGCTACATAACGTTATACGTTATATCGTAATGCTACATAACGTTAAACGTTATAACCTAATACTATATAACGTTATACGTAATATCGTTATGCTACACAACGTTATACGTTATATCGTACTACTACATAACGCTATACGTTTTAACGTATTACCATATAACGTAATACGTTATAACGTAATACTATAAAAAGTAATTCGTTATAACGTAATGCTACATAACGTTATACGTTATAACGTAATACTACATAACGTTATACGTTATAACGTAATACTACATAACGTTATACGTTATAACGTAATACTATATAACGTTATACGTAATATCATTATGCTACATCACATTATACGTTATATCGTAATGCTACATATCGTTATACGTTATATCGTAATGCTACATAACGTCATACGTTATGACGTAATACTTCATAACGTTATACGTTATAACGTAATACTACATATCGTTATACGTTATAACGTAATACTATATAACGTTATACGTAATATCGTAATGCTACATAACGTTATACGTTATATCGTTATGCTACATAACGTTATACGTTATCTCGTAATACTACATAACGTTATACGTTATATCGTAATGCTACATCACGTTATACGTTATATCGTAAAGCTACGTAACGTTATACGTTATATCGTAATACTACATAACGTTATACGTTTAAACCTAATACTATATAACGTTATACGCTATATCGTAAGGATACATAACGTTATACGTTATATCGTAATGCTACATACCGTTATACGTTATAACGTAATATTACATAACGTTATACGTTATAACATAATACTATATAACGTTATACGTAATATCGTTATGCTACATAACGTTATACGTAATATCGTTATGCCACACAACGTTATACGTTATATCGTAATACTACATAACGTTATACGTTCTAACGTAATACTACATAACGTTATACGTTATAACGTAATACAACATAACGTTATACGTTATAACGTAATACTACATAACGTTATACGATATAACGTAATACTACATAACGTTATACGTTATATCGTAATGCTACATACCGTTATACATTATAACGTATTACCATATAACGTTATACCTTATATCGTAATGCTACATAACGTTATACGTTATATCGTAATGCTACATAACGTTAAACGTTATAACATAATACTATATAACGTTATACGTAATATCCTTATGCTACACAACGTTATACGTTATATCGTAATACTACATAACGCTATACGTTTTAACGTATTACCATATAACGTAATACGTTATAACGTAATACTATAAAAAGTAATTCGTTATAACGTAATGCTACATAACGTTATACGTTATATCGTAATACTACATAACGTTATACGTTATAACGTAATACCATATATCGTTAGACGTAATATCGTTATGCTACATAACGTTATACGTTATATCGTAATGCTACATAACGTTATACGCTATATTGTAATGATACATATCGTCATACGTTATATCGTAATGCTACATAACGTTATACGTTATATCGTAATTCTACATAACGTTATACGTTATAACGTAATGCTACATAACGTTATACGTTATAACGTAATACTACATAACGTTATTCGTTATAACGTAATACTACATAACGTTATACGATATAACGTAATACTACATAACTTTATACGATATATCGTAATACTATATAACGTTATACGTAATATCGTTATGCTACGTAACGTTATACGTTATATCGTTATGCTACATAACGTTATACGTTAAATCGTAATGCTACATAACGTTATACGTTATAACGTAATACTACATAACGTTATACGTTAGGTCGTAATGCTACATAACGTTATACGTTATATCGTCATACTACATAACGTTATACGTTATAACGTAATACTACATAACGTTATACGTTATAACGTAATACTGCATAACGTTATACGTTATAACGTAATACTACATAACGTTATACGTTATAACGTTATACTATATAACGTTATACGTAATATCGTTATGCTACATAACGTTATACGTTATAATCTAATACTATATAACGTTATACGTAATATCCTTATGCTACACGACGTTATACTTTATATCGTAATGCTACATAACGTTAAACGTTATAACCTAATACTATATAACGTTATACGTAATATCCTTATGCTACACAACGTTATAAGTTATATCATAATACTACATAACTCTATACGTTTTAACGTATTACCATATAACGTAATACGTTATAACGTAATACTATAAAGAGTAATTCGTTATAACGTAATGCTACATAACGTTATACGTTATATCGTAATACTACATAACGTTATACGTTATAACGTAATACCATATATCGTTAGACGTAATATCGTTATGCTACATAACGTTATACGTTATATCGTAATGCTACATAACGTTATACGCTATATTGTAATGATACATATCATCATACGTTATATCGTAATGCTACATAACGTTATACGTTATATCGTAATTCTACATAACGTTATACGTTATATCGTAATACTACATAACGTTATACGTTATAACGTAATACTACATAACGATATACGTTATAACGTAATACTACATAACGTTATACGTTATAACGTAATACTACATAACGTTATACGTTATATCGTAATGCTACATACCGTTATACATTATAACGTATTACCATATAACGTTATACCTTATATCGTAATGCTACATAACGTTATACGTTATATCGTAATGCTACATAACGTTAAACGTTATAACCTAATACTATATAACGTTATACGTAATATCGTTATGCTACACAACGTTATACGTTATATCGTAATACTACATAACGCTATACGTTTTAACGTATTACCATATAACGTAATACGTTATAACGTAATACTATAAAAAGTAATTCGTTATAACGTAATGCTACATAACGTTATACGTTATAACGTAATACTACATAACGTTATACGGTATAACGTAATACTACATAACGTTATACGTTATAACGTAATACTATATAACGTTATACGTAATATCATTATGCTACATCACATTATACGTTATATCGTAATGCTACATATCGTTATACGTTATATCGTAATTCTACATAACGTCATACGTTATGACGTAATACTTCATAACGTTATACGTTATAACGTAATACTACATATCGTTATACTTTATAACGTAATACTATATAACGTTATACGTAATATCGTAATGCTACATAACGTTATACGTTATATCGTTATGCTACATAACGTTATACGTTATCTCGTAATACTACATAACGTTATACGTTATATCGTAATGCTACATCACGTTATACGTTATATCGTAAAGCTACGTAACGTTATACGTTATATCGTAATACTACATAACGTTATACGTTTTAACCTAATACTATATAACGTTATACGCTATATCGTAAAGATACATAACGTTATACGTTATATCGTAATGCTACATACCGTTATACGTTATAACGTAATATTACATAACGTTATACGTTATAACATAATACTATATAACGTTATACGTAATATCGTTATGCTACATAACGTTATACGTAATATCGTTATGCCACACAACGTTATACGTTATATCGTAATACTACATAACGTTATAAGTTCTAACGTATTACCATATAACGTAATACGTTATAACGTAATACTATAAAAAGTAATTCGTTATAACGTAATGCTACATAACGTTATACGTTATATCGTAATACTACATAACGTTATACGTTATAACGTAATACCATATATCGTTATACGTAATATCGTTATGCTACATAACGTTATACGTTATATCGTAATGCTACACAACGTTATACGTTATAACGTAATACTACATAACGTTATACGATATAACGTAATACTACATAACATTATACGATATAACGTAATACTATATAACGTTATACGTAATATCGTTATGCTACATCACATTATACGTTATATCGTAATGCTACATATCGTTATACGTTATATCGTAATACTACATAACGTAATACGTTATAACGTAATACTATAAAAAGTAATTCGTTATAACGTAATGCTACATAACGTTATACGTTATAACGTAATACTACATATCGTTATACGTTATAACGTAATACTACATAACGTTATACGTTATAACGTAATACTATATAACGTTATACGTAATATCATTATGCTACATCACATTATACGTTATATCGTAATGCTACATATCGTTATACGTTATATCGTAATGCTACATAACGTCATACGTTATGACGTAATACTTCATAACGTTATACGTTATAACGTAATACTACATATCGTTATACGTTATAACGTAATACTATATAACGTTATACGTAATATCGTAATGCTACATAACGTTATACGTTATATCGTTATGCTACATAACGTTATACGTTATCTCGTAATACTACATAACGTTATACGTTATATCGTAATGCTACATCACGTTATACGTTATATCGTAAAGTTACGTAACGTTATACGTTATATCGTAATACTACATAACGTTATACGTTATATCGTAAAGCTACGTAACGTTATACGTTATAACGTAATACTACATAACGTTATACGTTATAACGTAATACTACATAACGTTATACGTTATAACGTAATACTACATAACGTTATACGTTATAACGTAATACCATATATCGTTATACGTAATATCGTAATGCTACATAACGTTATACGTTATATCGTAAAGCTACGTACCGTTATACGTTATATCGTAATACTACATAACGTTATACGTTATATCGTAAAGCTACGTAACGTTATACGTTATAACGTAATACTACATAACGTTATACGTTATAACGTAATACTACATAACGTTATACGTTATAACGTAATACTACATAACGTTATACGTTATAACGTTATACTATATAACGTTATACGTAATATTGTTATGCTACATAACGTTATACGTTAAATCGTAATGCTACATAACGTTATACGTTATAACGTAATACTACATAACGTTATACGTTATAACGTAATACTATATAACGTTATACGTAATATCGTTATGCTACATAACGTTATATCGTAAAGCTACATAACGTTATACGATATAACGTAATACTATATAACGTTATACGTTATATCGTAATGCTACATAACGTTATACGTTATAACGTAATACTACATAACGTTACACGTTATAATGTAATACTATATAACGTTATACGTAATATCGTTATGCTACATAACGTTATACGTTATATCGTAAAGCTACATAGCGTTATACGTTATAACGTAATACTATATTACGTTATACGTAATATCGTTATGATAGACAACGTTACATGTTATATCGTAATACTACATAACGTTATACGTTTTAACGTATTACCATATAACGTAATACGTTATAACGTAATACTATATAAAGTAATTCGTTATAACGTAATGCTACATAATGTTATACGTTATATCGTAATACTACATAACGTTATACGTTATATCGTAATGCTACATAACGTTATATGCTATATCGTAATGATACATAACGTCATACGTTATAAAGTAATGCTACATAACCTTATACGTTTTAACCTAATACTATTTAACGTTATACGCTATATCGTAAAGATACATAACGTTATACGTTATATCGTAATGCTACATACCGTTATACATTATAACGTATTACCATATAACGTTATACCTTATATCGTAATGCTACATAACGTTATACGTTATATCGTAATGCTACATAACGTTAAACGTTATAACCTAATACTATATAACGTTATCCGTAATATCGTTATGCTACACAACGTTATACGTTATATCGTAATACTACATAACGCTATACGTTTTAACGTATTACCATATAACGTAATACGTTATAACGTAATACTATAAAAAGTAATTCGTTATAACGTAATGCTACATAACGTTATACGTTATAACGTAATACTACATAACGTTATACGTTATAACGTAATACCGTATATCGTTATACGTAATATCGTTATGCTACATAACGTTATACGTTATATCGTATTGCTACATAACGTTATACGTTATATCGTAATGCTACATAACGTTATACGTTATAACGTAATACTACATATCGTTATACGTTATAACGTAATACTACATAACGTTATACGTTATAACGTAATACTACATAACGTTATACGTAATATTGTAATGCTACATATCGTTATACGCTATATCGTAAAGATACATAACGTTATACGTTATATCGTAATGCTACATACCGTTATACATTATAACGTATTACCATATAACGTTATACCTTATATCGTAATGCTACATAACGTTATACGTTATAACGTAACACTACATAACGTTATACGATATATCGTAATGCTTCATAACGTTATATGTTATATCGTAATACTACATAACGTTATACGTTATAACGTAATACAATATAACGTTATACGTAATATTGTAATGCTACATATCGTTATACGCTATATCGTTATGCTACATAACGTTATACGTTATCTCGTAATACTACATAACGTTATACGTTATATCGTAATGCTACATCACGTTATACGTTATATCGTAAAGCTACGTAACGTTATACGTTATAACGTAATACTACATAACGTTATACGTTATAACGTAATACTATATAACGTTATACGTAATATCGTTATGCTACATAACGTTATATCGTAAAGCTACATAACGTTATACGATATAACGTAATACTATATAACGTTATACGTTATATCGTAATACTACATAACGTTATACGATATAACGTAATACTACATAACGTTATACGTTATAACGTAATACTACATAACGTTATACGTTATAACGTAATACTATATAACGTTATACGTAATATCGTAATGCTACATATCGTTATACGCTATAACGTTATGCTACATAACGTTATACGTTATCTCGTAATACTACATAACGTTATACGTTATATCGTAATGCTACATCACGTTATACGTTATATCGTAAAGCTACGTAACGTTATACGTTATATCGTAATACTACATAACGTTATACGTTATATCGTAATGCTACATAACGTTAAACGTTATAACCTAATACTATATAACGTTATACGTAATATCGTTATGCTACACAACGTTATACGTTATATCGTAATACTGCATAACGCTATACGTTTTAACGTATTACCATATAACGTAATACGTTATAACGTAATACTATAAAAAGTAATTCGTTATAACGTAATGCTACATAACGTCATACGTTATAACGTAATACTACATAACGTTATACGTTATGACGTAATACTATATAACGTTATACGTAATATCGTAATGCTACATATCGTTATACGCTATATCGTTATGCTACATAACGTTATGCGTTATCTCGTAATACTACATAACGTTATACGTTATATCGTAATGCTACATCACGTTATACGTTATATCGTAAAGCTACGTAACGTTATACGTTATATCGTAATACTACATAACGTTATACGTTATAACGTAATACTACATAACGTTATACGTTATAACGTAATACTACATAACGTTATACGTTATAACGTAACACTACATAACGTTATACGATATTTCGTAATGCTTCATAACGTTATATGTTATATCGTAATACTACATGACGTTATACGTTATAACGTAACACTACATAACGTTGTACGTTATAACGTAATGCTACATAACGTTATACGTTATATCGTTATACGTAATACTACATAACGTTATACGATATAACGTAATACTACATAACGTTATACGATATAACGTAATACTACATAACGTTATACGTTATAACGTAATACTACATAACGTTATACGTTATAACGTAATACTATATAACGTTATACGTAATATCGTAATGCTACATAACGTTATACGTTATATCGTAATGCTACATCACGTTATACGTTATAAGGTAATACTACATAACGTTATACGCTATATCGTAATTCTATATAACGTTATACGTTATATCGTAGTGCTACATAAAGTTATACGTTATATCGTTATACTACATAACGTTATACGTTATAACGTAATACTACATAACGTTATACGTTATAACGTAATACCATATATCGTTATACGTAATATCGTTATGCTACGTAACGTTATACGTTATAACGTAATGCTACATAACGTTATACGTTATAACGTAATACTACATAACGTTATACGTTATATCGTAATACTACATAGCGTTATACGTTATAACGTAATACTGCGTAACGTTATACGTTATAACGTAATACAGCATAACGTTATACGCTACATCGTAGAGATACATAACGTTATACGTTATATCGTAATACTACATGACATTAAAAGTTATAACGTAATACTACATAACGTTATACGTTATAACGTAATACCATATAACGTTATACGTAATATCGTTATGCTACATAACGTTATACGCTATATCGTAATGCTACATAACTTTATACGCAATATTGTAATGATACATATCGTCATACGTTATATCGTAATGCTACATAACGTTATACGTTATTTCGTAATGCTACATCACGTTATACATTATAACGTAATACTATATAGCGTTATACGTAATATCGTAATGCTACATAACGTTATACGTTATAACGTAATGCTACATAACGTTATACGTTATATCGTTATGCTACATAACGTTATACGTTATCTCGTAATACTACATAACGTTATACGTTATATCGTAATACTACATAGCGTTATACGTTATAACGTAATACTACGTAACCTTATACGTTATAACGTAATACAGCATAACGTTATACGCTACATCGTAGAAATACATAACGTTATACGTTATATCGTAAGCTACATAACGTTATACATTATAACGTATTACCATATAACGTTATACCTTATATCGTAATGCTACATAACGTTATACGTTATAACGTAATACTACATAACGTTATACGTTATAATGTAATACCATATATCGTTATACGTAATATCGTTATGCTACATAACGTTATACGTTATAACGTAATACTACATAACGTAATACTACATAACGTTATACGTTATAACGTAATACTATATAGCGTTATACGTAATATCGTAATGCCACATAACGTTATACGATATAATGTAATACCATATATCGTTATACGTAATATCGTTATGCTACATAACGTTATACATTATAACGTATTACCATATAACGTTATACCTTATATCGTAATGCTACATAACGTTATACGTTATAACGTAATACTACATAACGTTATACGTTATAATGTAATACCATATATCGTTATACGTAATATCGTTATGCTACATAACGTTATACGTTATAACGTAATACTACATAACGTTATACGTTATAACGTAACACTACATAACGTTATACGTTATAACGTAATACTATATAGCGTTATACGTAATATCGTAATGCTACATAACGTTATACGTTATATCGTTATGCTTCATAACGTTATGCCTTATATCGTAATGCTACATAACGTTATACGTTATATCGTAATACTACATAACGTTATACGTTATAACGTAATACCACATAACGTTATACGTTATAACGTAATACTACATAACGTTATACGTTATAACGTAATAGTACATAACGTTATACGTTATAACATAATACTATATAACGTTATACCTTATATCGTAATGCTACATAACGTTATACGTTATAACGTAATACTACATAACGTTATACGTTATAATGTAATACCATATATCGTTATACGTAATATCGTTATGCTACATAACGTTATACGTTATAACGTAATACTACATGACGTTATACGTTATAACGTAATACTACATATCGTTATACGTTATAACGTAATACTATATAGCGTTATACGTAATATCGTAATGCCACATAACGTTATACGTTATAATGTAATACCATATATCGTTATACGTAATATCGTTATGCTACATAACGTTATACATTATAACGTATTACCATATAACGTTATACCTTATAGCGTAATGCTACATAACGTTATACGTTATAACGTAATACTACATAACGTTATACGTTATAATGTAATACCATATATCGTTATACGTAATATCGTTATGCTACATAACGTTATACGTTATAACGTAATACTACATAACGTTATACGTTATAACGTAATACTACATAACGTTATACGTTATAACGTAATACTATATAGCGTTATACGTAATAACGTAATACTACATAACGTTATACGTTATAATGTAATACCATATATCGTTATACGTAATATCGTTATGCTACACAACGTTATACGTAATATCGTAATAATACATAACGTTACACGTTATAACGTAATACTATATAACGTTATACGTAATATCGTCATGTTACATAACGTTATACGTTATATCGTAATGCTACATCACGTTATACGTTATAACGTAATACTATATAGCGTTATACGTAATATCGTAATGCTACATAACGTTATACGTTATAACGTAATGCTACATAACGTTATACGTTATATCGTTATGCTACATAACGTTATACGTTATCTCGTAATACTACATAACGTTATACGTTATCTCGTAATACTACATAACGTTATACGTTATAACGTAATGCTACGGAACGTTATACGTTATAAGGTAATACTACATAACGTTATACGTCATAACGTAATACCATATAACGTTATACGTAATATCGTTATGCTACATGACGTTATACGTTATATCGTAGTGCTACATAACTTTATACGCAATATTGTAGTGATACATATCGTCATACGTTATATCGTAGTGCTACATAACGTTATACGTTATACCGTAATGCTACATCACTTTATACGTTATAACGTAATGCTACATAACGTTATACGTTTTAACGTAATACTATATAACGTTATACGTTATAACATAATACTATATAACGATATACCTAATATCGATATGCTACATAACGTTATACGTTATATCGTAATGCTACATAACGTTATACGTTATAACCTAATACTATATAACGTTATACGTAATATCGTTATGCTACACAACGTTATACGTAATATCGTAATAAAACATAACGTTATACGATATAACGTAATACTATATAACGTTATAGGTAATATCGTTATGTTACATAACGTTATACGTTATATCGTAATGCTACATAACGTTATACGATACAACGTATTGCCATATGACGTTATACGTTATATCGTAATGCTACATAACGTTATACGTTATATCGTAATTCTACATAACGTTATACGTTATAACGTAATACTACATAACGTTATACGTTATAAGGTAATACTACATAACGTTATACGCCATATCGTAATGCCACATAACGTTGTACGTTATATCGTAGTGCTACATAAGGTTATACGTTATAACGTAATACTACATAACGTTATACGTTATAACGTAATGCTGCGGAACGTTATACGTTATAAGGTAATACTACATAACGTTATACGCTATATCGTAATTCTATATAACGTTATACGTTATATCGTAGTGCTACATAAAGTTATACGTTATATCGTTATACTACATAACGTTATACGTTATAACGTATTACCATATAACGTTATACGTTATACCCTAATGCTACATAACGTTATACGTTATATCGTAATGTTACATAACGTTATACGTTATATCGTCATACTACATAACGTTATACGTTATAACGTAATACTGCATAACGCTATACGTTATAACGTAATACTACATAACGTTATACGTTATAACGTAATGCTACATAACGTTATACGTTTTAACCTAATACTATATAACGTTATACGCTACATCGTAGAGATACATATCGTTATACGTTATATCGTAATACTACATAACGTTATACGTTATTACGTAATACTACATAACGTTATACGTTATAACGTAATGCTACGGAACGTTATACGTTATAAGGTAATACTACATAACGTTATACGCTATATCGTAATTCTATATAACGTTATACGTTATATCGTAGTGCTACATAAAGTTGTACGTTATATCGTTATACTACATAACGTTATACGTTATAACGTAATACTACATAACGTTATACGTTATAACGTAATACCATATATCGTTATACGTAATATCGTTATGCTACATAACGTTATACGTTATATCGTTATGCTACATAACGTTATACCTTATTTCGTAATACTACATAACGTTATACGTTATATCGTAATACTACATAGCGTTATACGTTATAACGTAATACTGCGTAACGTTATACGTTATAACGTAATACAGCATAACGTTATACGCTACATCGTAGAAATACATAACGTTATACGTTATATCGTAAGCTACATAACGTTATACATTATAACGTAATACCATATATCGTTATACGTAATATCGTTATGCTACATAACGTTATACGTTATAACGTAATACTACATAACGTTATACGTTATATCGTAATGCTACATAACGTTATACGTTATAACGTAATACTATATAACGTTATACGTTATAACGTAATACTATATAGCGTTATACGTAATATCGTCATGTTACATAACGTTATACGTTATATCGTAATGCTACATAACGTTATACGATACAACGTATTGCCATATGACGTTATACGTTATATCGTAATGCTACATAACGTTATACGTTATATCGTAATTCTACATAACGTTATACGTTATAACGTAATACTACATAACGTTATACGTTATAAGGTAATACTACATAACGTTATACGCCATATCGTAATGCTACATAACGTTGTACGTTATATCGTAGTGCTACATAAGGTTATACGTTATAACGTAATACTACATAACGTTATACGTTATAACGTAATGCTACGGAACGTTATAGGTTATAAGGTAATACTACATAACGTTATACGCTATATCGTAATTCTATATAACGTTATACGTTATATCGTAGTGCTACATAAAGTTATACGTTATATCGTTATACTACATAACGTTATACGTTATACCCTAATGCTACATAACGTTATACGTTATATCGTAATGTTACATAACGTTATACGTTATATCGTCATACTACATAACGTTATACGTTATAACGTAATACTGCATAACGCTATACGTTATAACGTAATACTACATAACGTTATACGTTATAACGTAATGCTACATAACGTTATACGTTATAACGTAATACCATAATTCGTTATACGTAATATCGTTATGCTACATAACGTTATACGTTATAACGTAATACTACATAACGTTATACGTTATAACGTAATGCAACGGAACGTTATACGTTATAAGGTAATACTACATAACGTTATACGCTATATCGTAATTCTATATAACGTTATACGTTATATCGTAGTGCTACATAAAGTTATACGTTATATCGTTATACTACATAACGTTATACGTTATAACGTAATACTACATAACGTTATACGTTATAACGTAATACCATAATTCGTTATACGTAATATCGTTATGCTACATAACGTTATACGTTACATCGTTATGCTACATAACGTTATGACTTATTTCGTAATACTACATAACGTTATACGTTATATCGTAATACTACATAGCGTTATACGTTATAACGTAATACTGCGTAACGTTATACGTTATAACGTAATACAGCATAACGTTATACGCTACATCGTAGAAATACATAACGTTATACGTTATATCGTAAGCTACATAACGTTATACATTATAACGTAATACCGTATATCGTTATACGTAATATCGTTATGCTACATAACGTTATACGTTATAACGTAATACTACATAACGTTATACGTTATATCGTAATGCTACATAACGTTATACGTTATAACGTAATACTATATAACGTTATACGTTATAACGTAATACTATATAGCGTTATACGTAATATCGTCATGTTACATAACGTTATACGTTATATCGTAATGCTACATCACGTTATACGTTATAACGTAATACTATATAGCGTTATACGTAATATCGTAATGCTACATAACGTTATACGTTATAACGTAATACTACATAACGTTATACGTTATATCGTTATGCTACATAACGATATACGTTATAACGTAATACTATATAGCGTTATACGTAATAACGTAATGCTACATAACGTTATACGTTATATCGTTATGCTTCATAACGTTATACCTTATATCGTAATGCTACATAACGTTATAAGTTATATCGTAATGCTACATAACGTTATACGTTATATCGTAATACTACATAACCTTATACGTTATATCGTAATGCTACATCACGTTATACGTTATAACGTAATACTATATAGCGTTATACGTAATATCGTAATGCTACATAACGTTATACGTTATAACATAATACTATATAACGTTATACCTAATATCGTTATGCTACATAACGTTATACGTTATAACCTAATACTATATAACGTTACACGTAAAATCGTTATGCTACACAACGTTATACGTAATATCGTAGTAATACATAACGTTACACGTTATAACGTAATACTATATAACGTTATACGTAATGTCGTTATGCTACATAACGTTATACGTTATATCGTAATGCTACATAACGTTATACGTTATATCGCAATGCTACATAACGTCATACGTTATAACGTAATACTACATAACGTTATACGTTATAACGTAATACTACATAACGTTATACGTTATATCGTTATGCTACATAACGTTATACCTTATTTCGTAATACTACATAACGTTATACGTTATATCGTAATACTACATAGCGTTATACGTTATAACGTAATACTGCGTAACGTTATACGTTATAACGTAATACAGCATAACGTTATACGCTACATCGTAGAAATACATAACGTTATACGTTATATCGTAAGCTACATAACGTTATACATTATAACGTATTACCATATAACGTTATACCTTATATCGTAATGCTACATAACGTTATACGTTATAACGTAATACTACATAACGTTATATGTTATAATGTAATACCATATATCGTTATACGTAATATCGTTATGCTACATAACGTTATACGTTATAACGTAATGCTACATAACGTTATACGTTATAACGTAATACCATTTATCGTTATACGTTATATCGTTATGCTTCATAACGTTATACGTTATCTCGTAATACTACATAACGTTCTACGTTATATCGTAATTCTACATAACGTTATACGTTATAACGTATTACTATATAACGTTATACGTAATATCGTAATGCTACATAACGTTACACGTTATATCGTTATGCTACATAACGTTATACGTTATCTCGTAATACTACATAACGTTATACGTTACATCGTAATGCTACATCGCGTTATACGTTATATCGTAAAGCTACGTAACGTTATACGTTATATCGTAATACTACATAACGTTCTACGTAATAACGTAATACTACATAACGTTATACGTTATAACGTAATACTATGTAACGTTATACGTAATATCGTAATACTACATAACGTTATACGTTATATCGTAATGCTACATCACGTCATACGTTATAACGTAATACTACATAACGTTATACGTTATAACGTAATACTGCATAACGATATACGTTATAACGAAATACTACATAACGTTATACGTTATAACGTACTTCTACATAACGTTATACGTTATAACGTAATACTATATAACGTTATACGTAATATCGTAATGCTACATAACGTTACACGTTATATCGTTATGCTACATAACGTTATACGTTATCTCGTAATACTACATAACGTTATACGTTACATCGTAATGCTACATCGCGTTATCCGTTATATCGTAAAGCTACGTAACGTTATACGTTATATCGTAATACTACATAACGTTCTACGTAATAACGTAATACTACATAACGTTATACGTTATAACGTAATACTATGTAACGTTATACGTAATATCGTAATACTACATAACGTTATACGTTATATCGTAATGCTACATCACGTCATACGTTATAACGTAATGCTACATAACGTTATACGTTTTAACCTAATACTAAATAACGTTATACGCTACATCGTAGAGATACATAACGTTATACGTTATATCGTAATACTACATAACGTTAAAAGTTATAACGTAATACTACATAACGTTATACGTTATAACGTAATACCATATAACGTTATACGTAATATCGTTATGCTACATAACGTTATACGCTATATCGTAATGCTACATAACTTTATACGCAATATTGTAATGATACATATCGTCATACGTTATATCGTAATGCTACATAACGTTATACGTTATATCGTAATGCTACATCACGTTATACGTTATAACGTAATACTATATAGCGTTATACGTAATATCGTAATGCTACATAACGTTATACGTTATAACGTAATGCTACATAACGTTATACGTTATATCGTTATGCTACATAACGTTATACGTTATCTCGTAATACTACATAACGTTATACGTTATATCGTAATACTACATAGCGCTATACGTTATAACGTAATACTACGTAACCTTATACGTTATAACGTAATACAGCATAACGTTATACGCTACATCGTAGAAATACATAACGTTATACGTTATATCGTAAGCTACATAACGTTATACATTATAACGTATTACCATATAACGTTATACCTTATATCGTAATGCTACATAACGTTATACGTTATAACGTAATACTACATAACGTTATACGTTATAATGTAATACCATATATCGTTATACGTAATATCGTTATGCTACATAACGTTATACGTAATAACGTAATACTACATAACGTTATACGTTATAACGTAATACTACATAACGTTATACGTTATAACGTAATACTACATAACGTTATACGTTATAATGTAATACCATATATCGTTATACGTAATATCGTTATGCTACATAACGTTATACGTTATAACGTAACACTACATAACGTTATACGTTATAACGTAATACTATATAGCGTTATACGTAATATCGTAATGCTACATAACGTTATACGTTATAACGTAATGCTACATAACGTTATACGTTATATCGTTATGCTACATAACGTTATACGTTATCTCGTAATACTACATAACGTTATACGTTATATCGTAATACTACATAGCGCTATACGTTATAACGTAATACTACGTAACCTTATACGTTATAACGTAATACAGCATAACGTTATACGCTACATCGTAGAAATACATAACGTTATACGTTATAACGTAATATTACATAACGATATACGTTATAACATAATACTATATAACGTTATACCTTATATCGTAATGCTACATAACGTTATACGTTATAACGTAATACTACATAACGTTATACGTTATAATGTAATACCATATATCGTTATACGTAATATCGTTATGCTACATAACGTTATACGTTATAACGTAATACTACATGACGTTATACGTTATAACGTAATACTACATATCGTTATACGTTATAACGTAATACTATATAGCGTTATACGTAATATCGTAATGCCACATAACGTTATACGTTATAATGTAATACCATATATCGTTATACGTAATATCGTTATGCTACATAACGTCATACATTATAACGTATTACCATATAACGTTATACGTAATAACGTAATGCTACATAACGTTATACGTTATATCGTTATGCTTCATAACGTTATACCTTATATCGTAATGCTACATAACGTTATACGTTATATCGTAATGCTACATCACGTTATACGTTATAACGTAATACTATATAGCGTTATACGTAATATCGTAATGCTACATAACGTTATACGTTATAACATAATACTATATAACGTTATACCTAATATCGTTATGCTACATAACGTTATACGTTATAACCTAATACTATATAACGTTACACGTAAAATCGTTATGCTACACAACGTTATACGTAATATCGTAATAATACATAACGTCACACGTTCAAACGTAATACTATATAACGTTATACGTAATATCGTTATGTTACATAACGTTATACGTTATAACGTGATACTACATAACGATATACGTTATAATGTAATACCATATATCGTTATACGTAATATCGTTATGCTACATAACGTTATACGTTATAACGTAATGCTACATAACGTTATACGTTATAACGTAATACTATATAACGTTATACGTAATATCGTAATGCTACATAACGTTACACGTTATATCGTTATGCTACATAACGTTATACGTTATCTCGTAATACTACATAACGTTATACGTTACATCGTAATGCTACATCACGTTATACGTTATATCGTAAAGCTACGTAACGTTATACGTTATATCGTAATACTACATAACGTTCTACGTTATAACGTAATAATACATAACGTTATACGTTATAACGTAATACTATGTAACGTTATACGTAATATTGTAATACTACATAACGTTATACGTTATATCGTAATGCTACATCACGTCATACGTTATAACGTAATACCATATAACGTTATACGTAATATCGTTATGCTACATAACGTTATACGCTATATCGTAATGCTACATAACTTTATACGCAACATTGTAATGATACATATCGTCATACGTTATATCGTAATGCTACATAACGTTATACGTTATATCGTAATGCTACATCACGTTATACGATATAACGTAATACTATATAGCGTTATACGTAATATCGTAATGCTACATAACGTTATACGTTATAACGTAATGCTACATAACGTTATACGTTATATCGTTATGCTACATAACGTTATACGTTATAACGTAATACTACATAACGTTATACGTTATAATGTAATACCATATATCGTTATACGTAATATCGTTATGCTACATAACGTTATACGTTATAACGTAATACTACATAACGTTATACGTTATAACGTAATACTACATAACGTTATACGTTATAACGTAATACTATATAGCGTTATACGTAATATCGTAATGCCACATAACGTTATACGTTATAATGTAATACCATATATCGTTATACGTAATATCGTTATGCTACATAACGTTATACATTATAACGTATTACCATATAACGTTATACCTTATATCGTAATGCTACATAACGTTATACGTTATAACGTAATACTACATAACGTTATACGTTATAATGTAATACCATATATCGTTATACGTAATATCGTTATGCTACATAACGTTATACGTTATAACGTAATACTACATAACGTTATACGTTATAACGTAACACTACATAACGTTATACGTTATAACGTAATACTATATAGCGTTATACGTAATATCGTAATGCTACATAACGTTATACGTTATATCGTTATGCTTCATAACGTTATGCCTTATATCGTAATGCTACATAACGTTATACGTTATATCGTAATACTACATAACGTTATACGTTATAACGTAATATTACATAACGTTATACGTTATAACATAATACTATATAACGTTATACCTTATATCGTAATGCTACATAACGTTATACGTTATAACGTAATACTACATAACGTTATACGTTATAATGTAATACCATATAACGTTATACGTAATATCGTTATGCTACATAACGTTATACGTTATAACGTAATACTACATGACGTTATACGTTATAACGTAATACTACATATCGTTATACGTTATAACGTAATACTATATAGCGTTATACGTAATATCGTAATGCCACATAACGTTATACGTTATAATGTAATACCATATATCGTTATACGTAATATCGTTATGCTACATAACGTCATACATTATAACGTATTACCATATAACGTTATACCTTATATCGTAATGCTACATAACGTTATACGTTATAACGTAATACTACATAACGTTATACGTTATAATGTAATACCATATATCGTTATACGTAATATCGTTATGCTACATAACGTTATACGTTATATCGTTATGCTTCATAACGTTATACCTTATATCGTAATGCTACATAACGTTATACGTTATATCGTAATGCTACATAACGTTATACGTTATATCGTAATACTACATAACCTTATACGTTATATCGTAATGCTACATCACGTTATACGTTATAACGTAATACTATATAGCGTTATACGTAATATCGTAATGCTACATAACGTTATACGTTATAACATAATACTATATAACGTCATACCTAATATCGTTATGCTACATAACGTTATACGTTATAAACTAATACTATATAACGTTACACGTAAAATCGTTATGCTACACAACGTTATACGTAATATCGTAATAATACATAACGTTACACGTTATAACGTAATACTATATAACGTTATACGTAATATCGTCATGTTACATAACGTTATACGTTATATCGTAATGCTACATCACGTTATACGTTATAACGTAATACTATATAGCGTTATACGTAATATCGTAATGCTACATAACGTTACACGTTATAACGTAATGCTACATAACGTTATACGTTATATCGTTATGCTACATAACGTTATACGTTATCTCGTAATACTACATAACGTTATACGTTATATCGTAATACTACATAGCGTTATACGTTATAACGTAATACTACGTAACGTTATACGTTATAACGTAATACAGCATAACGTTATACGCTACATCGTAGAAATACATAACGTTATACGTTATATCGTAAGCTACATAACGTTATACATTATAGCGTATTACCATATTACGTTATACCTTACATCGTAATGCTACATAACGTTATACGTTATAACGTGATATTACATAACGATATACGTTATAATGTAATACCATATATCGTTATACGTAATATCGTTATGCTACATAACGTTATACGTTATAAAGTAATGCTACATAACGTTATACGTTATAACGTAATACTATATAACGTTATACGTAATATCGTAATGCTACATAACGTTACACGTTATATCGTTATGCTACATAACGTTATACGTTATCTCGTAATACTACATAACGTTATACGTTACATCGTAATGCTACATCACGTTATACGTTATATCGTAAAGCTACGTAACGTTATGCCTTATATCGTAATGCTACATAACGTTATACGTTATATCGTAATACTACATAACGTTATACGTTATAACGTAATATTACATAACGTTATACGTTATAACATAATACTATATAACGTTATACCTTATATCGTAATGCTACATAACGTTATACGTTATAACGTAATACTACATAACGTTATACGTTATAATGTAATACCATATATCGTTATACGTAATATCGTTATGCTACATAACGTTATACGTTATAACGTAATACTACATGACGTTATACGTTATAACGTAATACTACATATCGTTATACGTTATAACGTAATACTATATAGCGTTATACGTAATATCGTAATGCCACATAACGTTATACGTTATAATGTAATACCATATATCCTTATACGTTATATCGTTATGCTACATAACGTCATACATTATAACGTATTACCATATAACGTTATACCTTATATCGTATTGCTACATAACTTTATACGTTATAACGTAATACTACATAACGTTATACGTTATAATGTAATACCATATATCGTTATACGTTATATCGTTATGCTACATAACGTTATACGTTATAACGTAATACTACATAACGTTATACGTTATAACGTAATACTACATAACGTTATACGTTATAACGTAATACTATATAGCGTTATACGTAATAACGTAATGCTACATAACGTTATACGTTATATCGTTATGCTTCATAACGTTATACCTTATATCGTAATGCTACATAACGTTATACGTTATATCGTAATGCTACATAACGTTATACGTTATATCGTAATACTACATAACCTTATACGTTATATCGTAATGCTACATCACGTTATGCGTTATAACGTAATACTATATAGCGTTATACGTAATATCGTAATGCTACATAACGTTATACGTTATAACATAATACTATATAACGTTATACCTAATATCGTTATGCTACATAACGTTATACGTTATAACCTAATACTATATAACGTTACACGTAAAATCGTTATGCTACACAACGTTATACGTAATGTCGTAATAATACATAACGTTACACGTTATAACGTAATACTATATAACGTTATACGTAATATCGTCATGTTACATAACGTTATACGTTATATCGTAATGCTACATCACGTTATACGTTATAAGGTAATACTATATAGCGTTATACGTAATATCGTAATGCTACATAACGTTATACGTTATAACGTAATGCTACATAACGTTATACGTTATATCGTAATACTACATAACCTTATACGTTATATCGTAATGCTACATCACGTTATACGTTATAACGTAATACTATATAGCGTTATACGTAATATCGTAATGCTACATAACGTTATACGTTATAACATAATACTATATAACGTTATACCTAATATCGTTATGCTACATAACGTTATACGTTATAACCTAATACTATATAACGTTACACGTAAAATCGTTATGCTACACAACGTTATACGTAATATCGTAATAATACAAACGTTACACGTTATAACGTAATACTATATAACGTTATACGTAATATCGTCATGTTACATAACGTTATACGTTATATCGTAATGCTACATCACGTTATACGTTATAACGTAATACTATATAGCGTTATACGTAATATCGTAATGCTACATAACGTTATACGTTATAACGTAATGCTACATAACGTTATACGTTATATCGTTATGCTACATAACGTTATACGTTATCTCGTAATACTACATAACGTTATACGTTATATCGTAATACTACATAGCGTTATACGTTATAACGTAATACTACGTAACGTTATACGTTGTAACGTAATACAGCATAACGTTATACGCTACATCGTAGAAATACATAACGTTATACGTTATATCGTAAGCTACATAACGTTATACATTATAGCGTATTACCATATTACGTTATAAATTACATCGTAATGCTACATAACGTTATACGTTATAACGTGATACTACATAACGATATACGTTATAATGTAATACCATATATCGTTATACGTAATATCGTTATGCTACATAACGTTATACGTTATAACGTAATGCTACATAACGTTATACGTTATAACGTAATACTATATAACGTTATACGTAATATCGTAATGCTACATAACGTTACACGTTATATCGTTATGCTACATAACGTTATACGTTATCTCGTAATACTACATAACGTTATACGTTACATCGTAATGCTACATCACGTTATACGTTATATCGTAAAGCTACGTAACGTTATACGTTATATCGTAATACTACATAACGTTCTACGTTATAACGTAATACTACATAACGTTATACGTTATAACGTAATACTATGTAACGTTATACGTAATATCGTAATACTACATAACGTTATACGTTATATCGTAATGCTACATCACGTCATACGTTATAACGTAATACCATATAACGTTATACGTAATATCGTTATGCTACATAACGTTATACGCTATATCGTAATGCTACATAACTTTATGCGCAATATTGTAATGATACATATCGTCATACGTTATATCGTAATGCTACATAACGTTATACGTTATATCGTAATGCTACATCACGTTATACGATATAACGTAATGCTATATAGCGTTATACGTAATATCGTAATGCTACATAACGTTATACGTTATAACGTAATGCTACATAACGTTATACGTTATATCGTTATGCTACATAACGTTATACGTTATCTCGTAATACTACATAACGTTATACGTTATATCGTAATACTACATAGCGTTATACGTTATAACGTAATACTACGTAACCTTATACGTTATAACGTAATACAGCATAACGTTATACGCTACATCGTAGAAATAAACACACTCTATCAGATTATCGTAAGCTACATAACGTTATACATTATAACGTATTACCATATAACGTTATACCTTATATCGTAATGCTACATAACGTTATACGTTATAACGTAATACTACATAACGTTATACGTTATAATGTAATACCATATATCGTTATACGTAATATCGTTATGCTACGACACTCTATCAGATTTAACGTAATACTACATAACGTTATACGTTATAACGTAATACTACATAACGTTATACGTTATAACGTAATACTATATAGCGTTATACGTAATATCGTAATGCCACATAACGTTATACGTTATAATGTAATACCATATATCGTTATACGTAATATCGTTATGCTACATAACGTTATACATTATAACGTATTACCATATAACGTTATACCTTATATCGTAATGCTACATAACGTTATACGTTATAACGTAATACTACATAACGTTATACGTTATAATGTAATACCATATATCGTTATACGTAATATCGTTATGCTACATAACGTTATACGTTATAACGTAATACTACATAACGTTATACGTTATAACGTAACACTACATAACGTTATACGTTATAACGTAATACTATATAGCGTTATACGTAATATCGTAATGCTACATAACGTTATACGTTATATCGTTATGCTTCATAACGTTATGCCTTATATCGTAATGCTACATAACGTTATACGTTATATCGTAATACTACATAACGTTATACGTTATAACGTAATATTACATAACGTTATACGTATAACATAATACTATATAACGTTATACCTTATATCGTAATGCTACATAACGTTATACGTTATAACGTAATACTACATAACGTTATACGTTATAATGTAATACCATATATCGTTATACGTAATATCGTTATGCTACATAACGTTATACGTTATAACGTAATACTACATGACGTTATACGTTATAACGTAATACTACATATCGTTATACGTTATAACGTAATACTATATAGCGTTATACGTAATATCGTAATGCCACATAACGTTATACGTTATAATGTAATACCATATATCGTTATACGTAATATCGTTATGCTACATAACGTCATACATTATAACGTATTACCATATAACGTTATACCTTATATCGTAATGCTACATAACTTTATACGTTATAACGTAATACTACATAACGTTATACGTTATAATGTAATACCATATATCGTTATACGTAATATCGTTATGCTACATAACGTTTATACGTTATAACGTAATACTACATAACGTTATACGTTATAACGTAATACTACATAACGTTATACGTTAACACACTCTATCAGATTACGTTATACGTTATAACGTAATACTATATAGCGTTATACGTAATAACGTAATGCTACATAACGTTATACGTTATATCGTTATGCTTCATAACGTTATACCTTATATCGTAATGCTACATAACGTTATACGTTATATCGTAATGCTACATAACGTTATACGTTATATCGTAATACTACATAACCTTATACGTTATATCGTAATGCTACATCACGTTATACGTTATAACGTAATACTATATAGCGTTATACGTAATATCGTAATGCTACATAACGTTATACGTTATAACATAATACTATATAACGTTATACCTAATATCGTTATGCTACATAACGTTATACGTTATAACCTAATACTATATAACGTTACACGTAAAATCGTTATGCTACACAACGTTATACGTAATATCGTAATAATACATAACGTTACACGTTATAACGTAATACTATATAACGTTATACGTAATATCGTCATGTTACATAACGTTATACGTTATATCGTAATGCTACATCACGTTATACGTTATAACGTAATACTATATAGCGTTATACGTAATATCGTAATGCTACATAACGTTATACGTTATAACGTAATGCTACATAACGTTATACGTTATATCGTTATGCTACATAACGTTATACGTTATCTCGTAATACTACATAACGTTATACGTTATATCGTAATACTACATAGCGTTATACGTTATAACGTAATACTACGTAACGTTATACGTTATAACGTAATACAGCATAACGTTATACGCTACATCGTAGAAATACATAACGTTATACGTTATATCGTAAGCTACATAACGTTATACATTATAGCGTATTACCATATTACGTTATACCTTACATCGTAATGCTACATAACGTTATACGTTATAACGTGATACTACATAACGATATACGTTATAATGTAATACCATATATCGTTATACGTAATATCGTTATGCTACATAACGTTATACGTTATAACGTAATGCTACATAACGTTATACGTTATAACGTAATACTATATAACGTTATACGTAATATCGTAATGCTACATAACGTTACACGTTATATCGTTATGCTACATAACGTTATACGTTATCTCGTAATACTACATAACGTTATACGTTACATCGTAATGCTACATCACGTTATACGTTATATCGTAAAGCTACGTAACGTTATACGTTATATCGTAATACTACATAACGTTCTACGTTATAACGTAATACTGCATAACGTTATACGTTAGAACGTAATACTATGTAACGTTATAAGTAATATCGTAATACTACATAACGTTATACGTTATATCGTAATGCTACATCACGACATACGTTATAAAGTAATACCATATAACGTTATACGTAATATCGTTATGCTACATAACGTTATACGCTATATCGTAATGCTACATAACTTTATACGCAATATTGTAATGATACATATCGTCATACGTTATATCGTAATGCCACATAACGTTATACGTTATATCGTAATGCTACATCACGTTATACGTTATAACGTAATACTATATAGCGTTATACGTAATATCGTAATGCTACATAACGTTATACGTTATATCGTAATGCTACATCACGTTATACGTTATAACGTAATACTACATAACGTTATACGTTATAACGTAATGCTTCGGAACGTTATACGTTATAAGGTAATACTACATAACGTTATACGCTATATCGTAATTCTTTATAACGTTATACGTTATATCGTAGTGCTACATAAAGTTATACTTTATATCGTTATACTACATAACGTTATACGTTATAACGTAATACCATATATCGTTATACGTAATATCGTTATGCTACATAACGTTATACGTTATAACGTAATACCATATATCGTTATACGTAATATCGTTATGCTACTTAACGTTATACGTTATAACGTAATGCTACATAACGTTATACGTTATAACGTAATACTACATAACGTTATACGTTATAACGTAATACCATATATCGTTATACGTTATAACGTGATACTACATAACGTTATACGTTATAACGTAATGCTACATAACGTTATACGTTATAACGTAATACCATATATCGTTATACGTTATATCGTTATGCTTCATAACGTTATACGTTATCTCGTAATACTATATAACGTTATACGTTATATCGTAATGCTACATCACGTTATACGTTATATCGTAAATCTACGTAACGTTATACGTTATATCGTAATACTACATAACGTTATACGTTATAACGTAATACTACATAACGTTATACGTTATAACGTAATACTGCATAACGATATACGTTATAACGAAATACTACATAACGTTATACGTTATAACGTAATTCTACATAACGTTATACGTTATAACGCAATACTATATAACGTTATACGTAATATCGTAATGCTACATAACGTTACACGTTATATCGTTATGCTACATAACGTTATACGTTATCTCGTAATACTACATAACGTTATACGTTACATCGTAATGCTACATCGCGTTATACGTTATATCGTAAAGCTACGTAACGTTATACGTTATATCGTAATACTACATAACGTTCTACGTTATAACGTAATACTACATAACGTTATACGTTATAACGTAATACGATGTAACGTTATACGTAATATCGTAATACTACATAACGTTATACGTTATATCGTAATGCTACATCACGTCATACGTTATAACGTAATGCTACATAACGTTATACGTTTTAACCTAATACTAAATAACGTTATACGCTACATCGTAGAGATACATAACGTTATACGTTATATCGTAATACTACATAACGTTAAAAGTTATAACGTAATACTACATAACGTTATACGTTATAACGTAATACCATATAACATTATACGTAATATCGTTATGCAACATAACGTTATACGCTATATCGTAATGCTACATAACTTTATACGCAATATTGTAATGATACATATCGTCATACGTTATATCGTAATGCTACATAACGTTATACGTTATACCGTAATGCTACATCACGTTATACGTTATAACGTAATACTATATAGCGTTATACGTAATACCGTAATGCTACATAACGTTATACGTTATAACGTAATGCTACATAACGTTATACGTTATATCGTTATGCTACATAACGTTATACGTTATCTCGTAATACTACATAACGTTATACGTTATATCGTAATACTACATAGCGTTATACGTTATAACGTAATACTACGTAACGTTATACGTTATAACGTAATACAGCATAACGTTATACGCTACATCGTAGAAATACATAACGTTATACGTTATATCGTAAGCTACATAACGTTATACATTATAACGTATTACCATATAACGTTATACCTTATATCGTAATGCTACATAACGTTATACGTTATAACGTAATACTACATAACGTTATACGTTATAATGTAATACCATATATCGTTATACGTAATATCGTTATGCTACATAACGTTATACGTTATAACGTAATACTACATAACGTTATACGTTATAACGTAATACTACATAACGTTATACGTTATAACGTAATACTACATAACGTTATACGTTATAACGTAATATTACATAACGTTATACGTTATAACATAATACTATATAACGTTATACCTTATATCGTAATGCTACATAACGTTATACGTTATAACGTAATGCTACATAACGTTATACGTTATAACGTAATACTACATAACGTTATACGTTATAACGTAATACTATATAGCGTTACACGTAATATCGTAATGCCACATAACGTTATACGTTATAAGGTAATACCATATATCGTTATACGTAATATCGTTATGCTACATAACGTTATACATTATAACGTATTACCATATAACGTTATACCTTATATCGTAATGCTACATAACGTTATACGTTATAACGTAATACTACATAACGTTATACGTTATAATGTAATACCATATATCGTTATACGTAATATCGTTATGCTACATAACGTTATACGTTATAACGTAATACTACATAACGTTATACGTTATAACGTAATACTAAATAACGTTATACGTTATAACGTAATACTATATAGCGTTATACGTAATAACGTAATGCTACATAACGTTATACGTTATATCGTTATGCTTCATAACGTTATACGTTATCTCGTAATACTACATAACGTTATACGTTACATCGTAATGCTACATCACGTTATACGTTATATCGTAAAGCTACGTAACGTTATACGTTATATCGTAATACTACATAACGTTCTACGTTATAACGTAATACTACATAACGTTATACGTTATAACGTAATACTATGTAACGTTATACGTAATATCGTAATACTACATAACGTTATACGTTATATCGTAATGCTACATCACGTCATACGTTATAACGTAATGCTACATAACGTTATACGTTTTAACCTAATACTAAATAACGTTATACGCTACATCGTAGAGATACATAACGTTATACGTTATATCGTAATACTACATAACGTTATAAGTTATAACGTAATACTACATAACGTTATACGTTATAACGTAATACCATATAGCGTTATACGTAATATCGTAATGCTACATAACGTTATACGTTATATCGTAATGCTACATCACGTTATACGTTATAACGTAATGCTACATAACGTTATACGTTTTAACCTAATACTATATAACGTTATACGCTACATCGTAGAGATACATAACGTTATACGTTATATCGTAATACTACATAACGTTATACGTTATATCGTAATACTACATAACGTTATACGTTATAACGTAATACTACATAACGTTATACGTTATAACGTAATGCTTCGGAACGTTATACGTTATAAGGTAATACTACATAACGTTATACGCTATATCGTAATTCTTTATAACGTTATACGTTATATCGTAGTGCTACATAAAGTTATACGTTATAACGTAATACTACATAACGTTATACGTTATAACGTAATACCATATATCGTTATACGTAATATCGTTATGCTACATAACGTTATACGTTATATCGTAATGCTACATAACGTTATACGTTATATCGTAATGCTACATAACGTCATACGTTATAACGTAATACTACATAACGTTATACGTTATAACGTAATACTACATAACGTTATACGTTATAACGTAATACTACATAACGTTATACGTTATAACGTATTACTATATAGCGTTATACGTGATATCGTAATGCTACATAACGTTATACGTTATATCGTTATGCTACATAACGTTATACCTTATTTCGTAATACTACATAACGTTATACGTTATATCGTAATACTACATAGCGTTATACGTTATAACGTAATACTATATAGCGTTAGACGTAATATCGTAATGCTACATAACGTTATACGTTATATCGTAATGCTACATCACGTTATACGTTATATCGTAAAGCTACGTAACGTTATACGTAATATCGTAATGCTACATAACGTTATACGTTATAACGTAATACTACATAACGTTATACGTTATAACGTACTACTGCATAACGTTATACGTTATAACGTAATACTACATAACGTTATACGTTATAACGTAATGCTACATAACGTTATACGTTATAACGTAATACCATATATCGTTATACGTTATATCGTTATGCTTCATAACGTTATACGTTATCTCGTAATACTATATAACGTTATACGTTATATCGTAATGCTACATCACGTTATACGTTATATCGTAAATCTACGTAACGTTATACGTTATATCGTAATACTACATAATGTTATACGTTATAACGTAATACTACATAACGTTATACGTTATAACGTAATACTGCATAACGATATACGTTATAACGAAATACTACATAACGTTATACGTTATAACGTAATTCTACATAACGTTATACGTTATAACGCAATACTATATAACGTTATACGTAATATCGTAATGCTACATCACGTTACACGTTATATCGTTATGCTACATAACGTTATACGTTATCTCGTAATACTACATAACGTTATACGTTACATCGTAATGCTACATCGCGTTATACGTTATATCGTAAAGCTACGTAACGTTATACGTTATATCGTAATACTACATAACGTTCTACGTTATAACGTAATGCTACATAACGTTATACGTTTTAACCTAATACTAAATAACGTTATACGCTACATCGTAGAGATACATAACGTTATACGTTATATCGTAATACTACATAACGTTAAAAGTTATAACGTAATACTACATAACGTTATACTTTATAACGTAATACGATATAACATTATACGTAATATCGTTATGCTACATAACGTTATACGCTATATCGTAATGCTACATAACTTTATACGCAATATTGTAATGATACATATCGTCATACGCTATATCGTAATGCTAACTAACGTTATACGTTATACCGTAATGCTACATCACGTTATTCGTTATAACGTAATACTATATAGCGTTATACGTAATACTATATAGCGTTATACGTAATACCGTAATGCTACATAACGTTATACGTTATAACGTAATGCTACATAACGTTATACGTTATATCGTTATGCTACATAACGTTATACGTTATCTCGTAATACTACATAACGTTATACGTTATATCGTAAATCTACATAGCGTTATACGTTATAACGTAATACTACGTAACGTTATACGTTATAACGTAATACAGCATAACGTTATACGCTACATCGTAGAAATACATAACGTTATACGTTATATCGTAAGCTACATAACGTTATACATTATAACGTAATACTACATAACGTTATACGTTATAATGTAATACCATATATCGTTATACGTAATATCGTTATGCTACATAACGTTATACGTTATAACGTAATACTACATAACGTTATACGTTATAACGTAATACTACATAACGTTATACGTTATAACGTAATACTATATAGCGTTATACGTAATATCGTAATGCCACATAACGTTATACGTTATAAGGTAATACCATATATCGTTATACGTAATATCGTTATGCCACATAACGTTATACATTATAACGTATTACCATATAACGTTATACCTTATATCGTAATGCTACATAACGTTATACGTTATAACGTAATACTACATAACGTTATACTTATAACGTAATACGATATAACATTATACGTAATATCGTTATGCTACATAACGTTATACGCTATATCGTAATGCTACATAACTTTATACGCAATATTGTAATGATACATATCGTCATACGCTATATCGTAATGCTAACTAACGTTATACGTTATACCGTAATGCTACATCACGTTATTCGTTATAACGTAATACTATATAGCGTTATACGTAATACTATATAGCGTTATACGTAATACCGTAATGCTACATAACGTTATACGTTATAACGTAATGCTACATAACGTTATACGTTATATCGTTATGCTACATAACGTTATACGTTATCTCGTAATACTACATAGCGTTATACGTTATAACGTAATACTACGTAACGTTATACGTTATAACGTAATACAGCATAACGTTATACGCTACATCGTAGAAATACATAACGTTATACGTTATATCGTAAGCTACATAACGTTATACATTATAACGTATTACCATATAACGTTATACCTTATATCGTAATGCTACATAACGTTATACGTTATAACGTAATACTACATAACGTTATACGTTATAATGTAATACCATATATCGTTATACGTAATATCGTTATGCTACATAACGTTATACGTTATAACGTAATACTACATAACGTTATACGTTATAACGTAATACTACATAACGTTATACGTTATAACGTAATACTATATAGCGTTATACGTAATATCGTAATGCCACATAACGTTATACGTTATAAGGTAATACCATATATCGTTATACGTAATATCGTTATGCCACATAACGTTATACATTATAACGTATTACCATATAACGTTATACCTTATATCGTAATGCTACATAACGTTATACGTTATAACGTAATACTACATAACGTTATACGTTATAATGTAATACCATATATCGTTATAAGTAATATCGTTATGCTACATAACGTTATACGTTATATCGTATATCTACGTAACGTTATACGTTATATCGTAATACTACATAACGTTATACGTTATAACGTAATACTACATAACGTTATACGTTATAACGTAATACTGCATAACGATACACGTTATAACGAAATACTACATAACGTTATACGTTATAACGTAATTCTACATAACGTTATACGTTATAACGCAATACTATATAACGTTATACGTAATATCGTAATGCTACATAACGTTACACGTTATATCGTTATGCTACATAACGTTATACGTTATCTCGTAATACTACATAACGTTATACGTTACATCGTAATGCTACATCGCGTTATACGTTATATCGTAAAGCTACGTAACGTTATACGTTATATCGTAATACTACATAACGTTCTACGTTATAACGTAATGCTACATAACGTTATACGTTTTAACCTAATACTAAATAACGTTATACGCTACATCGTAGAGATACATAACGTTATACGTTATATCGTAATACTACATAACGTTAAAAGTTATAACGTAATACTACATAACGTTATACTTTATAACGTAATACCATATAACATTATACGTAATATCGTTATGCTACATAACGTTATACGCTATATCGTAATGCTACATAACTTTATACGCAATATTGTAATGATACATATCGTCATACGCTATATCGTAATGCTAACTAACGTTATACGTTATACCGTAATGCTACATACGTTATAACGTAATACTATATAGCGTTATACGTAATACTATATAGCGTTATACGTAATACCGTAATGCTACATAACGTTATACGTTATAACGTAATGCTACATAACGTTATACGTTATATCGTTATGCTACATAACGTTATACGTTATCTCGTAATACTACATAACGTTATACGTTATATCGTAAATCTACATAGCGTTATACGTTATAACGTAATACTACGTAACGTTATACGTTATAACGTAATACAGCATAACGTTATACGCTACATCGTAGAAATACATAACGTTATACGTTATATCGTAAGCTACATAACGTTATACATTATAACGTATTACCATATAACGTTATACCTTATATCGTAATGCTACATAACGTTATACGTTATAACGTAATACTACATAACGTTATACGTTATAATGTAATACCATATATCGTTATACGTAATATCGTTATGCTACATAACGTTATACGTTATAACGTAATACTACATAACGTTATACGTTATAACGTAATACTACATAACGTTATACGTTATAACGTAATACTATATAGCGTTATACGTAATATCGTAATGCCACATAACGTTATACGTTATAATGTAATACCATATATCGTTATACGTAATATCGTTATGCTACATAACGTTATACATTATAACGTATTACCATATAACGTTATACCTTATATCGTAATGCTACATAACGTTATACGTTATAACGTAATACTACATAACGTTATACGTTATAATGTAATACCATATATCGTTATACGTAATATCGTTATGCTACATAACGTTATACGTTATAACGTAATACTACATAACGTTATACGTTATAACGTAATACTATATAACGTTATACGTTATAACGTAATACTATATAGCGTTATACGTAATATCGTAATGCTACATAACGTTATACGTTATATCGTTATGCTTCATAACGTTATACCTTATATCGTAATGCTACATAACGTTATACGTTATATCGTAATACTACATAACGTTATACGTTATAACGTAATACTACATAACGTTATACGTTATAACGTAATACTACATAACGTTATACGTTACAACGTAATATTACATAACGTTATACGTTATAACATAATACTATATAACGTTATACCTTATATCGTAATGCTACATAACGTTATACGTTATAACGTAATACTACATAACGTTATACGTTATAACGTAATACTATATAGCGTTATACGTAATATCGTAATGCCACATAACGTTATACGTTATAAGGTAATACCATATATCGTAATACGTAATATCGTTATGCTACATAACGTTATACATTATAACGTATTACCATATAACGTTATACCTTATATCGTAAGGCTACATAACGTTATACGTTATAAAGTAATACTACATAACGTTATACGTTATAATGTAATACCATATATCGTTATACGTAATATCGTTATGCTACATAACGTTATACGTTATAACGTAATACTACATAACGTTATACGTTATAACGTAATACTACATAACGTTATACGTTATAACGTAATACTATATAGCGTTATACGTAATAACGTAATGCTACATAACGTTATACGTTATATCGTTATGCTTCATAACGTTATACCTTATATCGTGATGCTACATAACGTTATACGTTATATCGTAATGCTACATAACGTTATACGTTATATCGTAATACTACATAACGTTATACGTTATAACGTAATACTACATAACGTTATACGTTATAACGTAATACTACATAACGTTGTACGTTATAACGTAATATTACATAACGTTATACGTTATAACATAATACTATATAACGTTATACCTAATATCGTTATGCTACATAACGTTATACGTTATAACCTAATACTATATAACGTTACACGTAATATCGTTATGCTACACAACGTTATACGTAATATCGTAATAATACATAACGTTACACGTTATAACGTAATACTATATAACGTTATACGTAATATCGTCATGTTACATAACGTTATACGTTATATCGTAATGCTACATCACGTTATACGTTATAACGTAATACTATATAGCGTTATACGTAATATCGTAATGCTACATAACGTTATACGTTATAACGTAATGCTACATAACGTTATACGTTATATCGTTATGCTACATCACGTTATACGTTATATCGTAAAGCTACGTAACGTTATACGTTATATCGTTATACTACATAACGTTCTACGTTATAACGTAATACTACATAACGTTATACGTTATAACGTAATACTATGTAACGTTATACGTAATATCGTAATACTACATAACGTTATACGTTATATCGTAATGCTACATCACGTCATACGTTATAACGTAATGCTACATAACGTTATACGTTTTAACCTAATACTAAATAGCGTTATACGCTACATCGTAGAGATACATAACGTTATACGTTATATCGTAATACTACATAACGTTATAAGTTATAACGTAATACTACATAACGTTATACGTTATAACGTAATACCATATAACGTTATACGTAATATCGTTATGCTACATAACGTTATACGCTATATCGTAATGCTACATAACTTTATACGCAATATTGTAATGATACATATCGTCATACGTTATATCGTAATGCTACATAACGTTATACGTTATATCGTAATGCTACATCACGTTATACGTTATAACGTAATACTATATAGCGTTATACGTAATATCGTAATGCTACATAACGTTATACGTTATAACGTAATGCTACATAACGTTATACGTTATATCGTTATGCTACATAACGTTATACGTTATCTCGTAATACTACATAACGTTATACGTTATATCGTAATACTACATAGCGTTATACGTTATAACGTAATACTACGTAACGTTATACGTTATAACGTAATACAGCATAACGTTATACGCTACATCGTAGAAATACATAACGTTATACGTTATATCGTAAGCTACATAACGTTATACATTATAACGTATTACCATATAACGTTATACCTTATATCGTAATGCTACATAACGTTATACGTTATAACCTAATACTACACAACGTTATACGTTATAATGTAATACCATATATCGTTATACGTAATATCGTTATGCTACATAACGTTATACGTTATAACGTAATACTACATAACGTTATCGGTTATAACGTAATACTACATAACGTTATACGTTATAACGTAATACTATATAGCGTTATACGTAATATCGTAGTGCTACATAACGTTATACGTTATATCGTTATGCTTCATAACGTTATACGTAATATCGTAATACTACATAACGTTATACGTTATAACGTAATACTACATAACGTTATACGTTATAACGTAATACTACATAACGTTATAAGTTATAACGTAATACTACATAACGTTATACGTTATAACGTAATACCCTATAACGTTATACGCTATATCGTAATGCTACATAACTTTATACGCAATATTGTAATGATACATATCGTCATACGTTATATCGTAATGCTACATAACGTTATACGTTATATCGTAATGCTACATCACGTTATACGTTATAACGTAATACTATATAGCGTTATACGTAATATCGTAATGCTACATAACGTTATACGTTATAACGTAATGCTACATAACGTTATACGTTATATCGTTATGCTACATAACGTTATACGTTATCTCGTAATACTACATAACGTTATACGTTATATCGTAATACTACATAGCGTTATACGTTATAACGTAATACTACGTAACGTTATACGTTATAACGTAATACAGCATAACGTTATACGCTACATCGTAGAAATACATAACGTTATACGTTATATCGTAAGCTACATAACGTTATACATTATAACGTATTACCATATAACGTTATACCTTATATCGTAATGCTACATAACGTTATACGTTATAACGTAATACTACATAACGTTATACGTTGTAATGTAATACCATATATCGTTATACGTAATATCGTTATGCTACATAACGTTATACGTTATAACGTAATACTACATAACGTTATCGGTTATAACGTAATACTACATAACGTTATACGTTATAACGTAATACTATATAGCGTTATACGTAATATCGTAGTGCTACATAACGTTATACGTTATATCGTTATGCTTCATAACGTTATACCTTATATCGTAATGCTACATAACGTTATACGTTATATCGTAATGCTACATAACGTTATACGTAATATCGTAATACTACATAACGTTATACGTTATAACGTAATACTACATAACGTTATACGTTATAACGTAATACTACATAACGTTATAAGTTATAACGTAATACTACATAACGTTTTACGTTATAACGTAATACCCTATAACGTTATACGTAATATCGTTATGCTACATAACGTTATACGCTATATCGTAATGCTACATAACTTTATACGCAATATTGTAATGATACATATCGTCATACGTTATATCGTAATGCTACATAACGTTATACGTTATATCGTAATGCTACATCACGTTATACGTTATAACGTAATACTATATAGCGTTATACGTAATATCGAAATGCTACATAACATTATACGTTATAACGTAATGCTACATAACGTTATACGTTATATCGTTATGCTACATAACGTTATACGATATCTCGTAATACTACATAACGTTATACGTTATATCGTAATACTACATAACGTTATACGTTATAACGTAATACTACATAACGTTATATGTTATAATGTAGTACCATATATCGTTATACGTAATATCGTTATGCTACATAACGTTATACGTTATAACGTAATACTACATAACGTTATACGTTATAACGTAATACTACATAACGTTATACGTTATAACGTAATACTATATAGCGTTATACGTAATATCGTAATGCCACATAACGTTATACGTTATAATGTAATACCATATATCGTTATACGTAATATCGGTATGCTACATAACGTTATACATTATAACGTATTACCATATAACGTTATACCTTATATCGTAATGCTACATAACGTTATACGTTATAACGTAATACTACATAACGTTATACGTTATAATGTAATACCATATATCGTTATACGTAATATCGTTATGCTACATAACGTTATACGTTATAACGTAATACTACATAACGTTATACGTTATAACGTAATACTACATAACGTTATACGTTATAACGTAATACTATATAGCGTTATACGTAATATCGTAATGCTACATAACGTTATACGTTATATCGTTATGCTTCATAACGTTATACCTTATATCGTAATGCTACATAACGTTATACGTTATATCGTAATGCTACATAACGTTATACGTTATATCGTAATACCACATAACGTTATACGTTATAACGTAATACTACATAACGTTATACGTTATAACGTAATACTACATAACGTTATACGTTATAGCGTAATAATACATAACGTTACACGTTATAACGTAATACTATATAACGTTATACGTAATATCGTCATGTTACATAACGTTATACGTTATATCGTAATGCTACATCACGTTATACGTTATAACGTAATACTATATAGCGTTATACGTAATATCGTAATGCTACATAACGTTATACGTTATAACGTAATGCTACATAACGTTATACGTTATATCGTTATGCTACATAACGTTATACGTTATCTCGTAATACTACATAACGTTATACGTTATATCGTAATACTACATAGCGTTATACGATATAACGTAATACTACGTAACGTTATACGTTATAACGTAATACAGCATAACGTTATACGCAACATCGTAGAAATACATAACGTTATACGTTATATCGTAAGCTACATAACGTTATACATTATAACGTATTACCATATAACGTTATACCTTATATCGTAATGCTACATAACGTTATACGTTATAACGTAATACTACATAACGTTATACGTTGTAATGTAATACCATATATCGTTATACGTAATATCGTTATGCTACATAACGTTATACGTTATAACGTAATACTACATAACGTTATCGGTTATAACGTAATACTACATAACGTTATACGTTATAACGTAATACTATATAGCGTTATACGTAATATCGTAGTGCTACATAACGTTATACGTTATATCGTTATGCTTCATAACGTTATACCTTATATCGTAATGCTACATAACGTTATACGTTATATCGTAATGCTACATAACGTTATACGTAATATCGTAATACTACATAACGTTATACGTTATAACGTAATACTACATAACGTTATACGTTATAACGTAATACTACATAACGTTATACGTTATAACGTAATACTACATAACGTTATACGTTATAACGTAATACTATATAGCGTTATACGTAATATCGTAATGCTACATAACGTTATACGTTATAATGTAATACCATATATCGTTATACGTAATATCGTTATGCTACATAACGTTATACATTATAACGTATTACTATATAACGTTATACCTTATATCGTAATGCTACATAACGTTATACGTTATAACGTAATACTACATAACGTTATACGTTATAACGTAATACTATATAGCGTTATACGTAATATCGTAATGCTACATAACGTTATACGTTATAATGTAATACCATATATCGTTATACGTAATATCGTTATGCTACATAACGTTATACATTATAACGTATTACTATATAACGTTATACCTTATATCGTAATGCTACATAACGTTATACGTTATAACGTAATACTACATAACGTTATACGTTATAATGTAATACCATATATCGTTATACGTAATATCGTTATGCTACATAACGTTATACGTTATATCGTAATACTACATAACGTTATACGTTATAACGTAATACTACATAACGTTATACGTTATAACGTAATACTATATAGCGTTATACGTAATATCGTAATGCTACATAACGTTATACGTTATAATGTAATACCATATATCGTTATACGTAATATCGTTATGCTACATAACGTTATACATTATAACGTATTACTATATAACGTTATACCTTATATCGTAATGCTACATAACGTTATACGTTATATCGTTATGCTTCATAACGTTATACGTTATATCGTAATACTACATAACGTTATACGTTATAACGTAATACTGCATAACGTTATACGTTATAACGTCATACTATATAACGATATACGTTATATTGTTATGCTACATAACGTAATACGTTATATCGTAATTCTACATAACGTTATACGTTATAACGCAATACTACATAACGTTATACGTTACAACGTAATGCTACGTAACGTTATACGTTATAACGTAATGCTACGTAACGTTATACGTTATAAGGTAATACTACATAACGTTATACGCTATATCGTAATGCTACATAACGTTATACGTTATATCGTAGTGCTACATAAGATTATACGTTATATCGTAATACTACATAACATTATACGTTATAACGTAATGCTACGTAACGTTGTACGCTATATCGTAATGATACATAACGTTATACGTTATATCGTAGTGCTACATAAGATTATACGTTATAACGTATTGCCATATAACGTTATACGTTATATCGTAATGCTACATAACGTTATACGTTATATCGTAATGCTACATAACGATATACGTTATATTGTTATGCTACATAACGTAATACGTTATATCGTAATTCTACATAACGTTATACGTTATAACGCAATACTACATAACGTTATACGTTACAACGTAATGCTACGTAACGTTATACGTTATAACGTAATGCTACGTAACGTTATACGTTATAAGGT
Organism: Bombus lapidarius; assembly: GCA_936014575.1. Classification (NCBI taxonomy): domain Eukaryota; kingdom Metazoa; phylum Arthropoda; class Insecta; order Hymenoptera; family Apidae; genus Bombus; species Bombus lapidarius. The sequence goes on from CAKXZU010000223.1 coordinate 136,237, forward strand.
AATACTACATAACGTTATACGCTATATCGTAATGCTACATAACGTTATACGTTATATCGTAGTGCTACATAAGATTATACGTTATATCGTAATACTACATAACATTATACGTTATAACGTAATGCTACGTAACGTTGTACGCTATATCGTAATGATACATAACGTTATACGTTATATCGTAGTGCTACATAAGATTATACGTTATATCGTAATACTACATAACGTTATACGTTATAACGTAATGCTACATAACGTTATACGTTATAACGTAATGCTACATAACGTTATACGTTATAACGTAATACCATATAACGTTATACGTAATATCGTTATGCTACATAACGTTATACGTTATATCGTAATGCTACATAACTTTATACGCAATATTGTAATGATACATATCGTCATACGTTACATCGTAATGCTACATAACGTTATACGTTATATCGTAATGCTACATCACGTTATACGCTACATCGTAGAGATACATAACGTAATACGTTATAACGTAATACTACATAACGTTATACGTTATAACGTAATACTACATAACGTTATACGTTATAACGTAATACTATATAGCGTTATACGTAATATCGTAATGCTACATAGCGTTATACGTTATATCGTTATGCTTCATATCGTTATACCTTATATCGTAATGCTACATAACGTTATACGTTATATCGTAATGCTACATAACGTTACACGTTATATCGTAATACTACATAACGTTATACGTTATAACGTAATACTACATAACGTTATACGTTATAACGTAATACTACATAACGTTATACGTTATAACGTAATATTACATAACGTTATACGTTATAACATAATACTATATAACGTTATACCTAATATCGTTATGCTACATAACGTTATACGTTATATCGTAATGCTACATAACGTTATACGTTATAACCTAATACTATATAACGTTACACGTAATATCGTTATGCTACACAACGTTATACGTAATATCGTAATAATACATAACGTTACACGTTATATTGTAATACTATATAACGTTATACGTAATATCGTCATGTTACATAACGTTATACGTTATATCGTAATGCTACATCACGTTATACGTTATAACGTAATACTATATAGCGTTATACGCTACATCGTAGAAATACATAACGTTATACGTTATATCGTAAGCTACATAACGTTATACATTATAACGTATTACCATATAACGTTATACCTTATATCGTAATGCTACATAACGTTATACGTTATAACGTGATACTACATAACGTTATACGTTATAATGTAATACCATATATCGTTATACGTAATATCGTTATGCTACATAACGTTATACGTTATAACGTAATACTACATAACGTTATACGTTATAACGTAATACTACATAACGTTATACGTTATAACGTAATACTATATAGCGTTATACGTAATATCGTAATGCTACATAACGTTATGCGTTATAACGTAATACTACACAACGTTATACGTTATAATGTAATACCATATATCGTTATACGTAATATCGTTATGCTACATAACGTTATACGTTATAACGTAATACTACATAACGTTATACGTTATAACGTAATACTACATAACGTTATACGTTATAACGTAATACTATATAGCGTTATACGTAATATCGTAATGCTACATAACGTTATACGTTATATCGTTATGCTTCATAACGTTATACCTTATATCGTAATGCTACATAACGTTATACGTTATATCGTAATGCTACATTACGTTATACGTTATATCGTAATACTACATAACGTTATACGTTATAACGTAATACTACATAACGTTATACGTTATAACGTAATACTATATAACGTTATACATAATATCGTTATGCTACATAACGTTATACGTTATAACGGAATACTACATAACGTTATACGTTATAACGTAATGCTACGTAACGTTATACGTTATAACGTAATGCTACGTAACGTTATAAGTTATAAGGTAACACTACATAACGTTATACGCTATATCGTAATGCTACATAACGTTATACGTTATATCGTAGTGCTACATAAGACTATACGTTATATCGTAATAGTACATAACGTTATACGTTATAACGTAATGCTACATAACGTTATACGTTATAACGTAATACTACATAACGTTATACGATATGACGTAATACTATATAACGTTATACGTTATATCGTAATACTACATAACGTTATACGTTATAACGTAATACTATGTAACGTTATACGTAATATCGTAATGCTACATAACGTTATACGTTATATCGTAATGCTACATCACGTTATACGTTATAACGTAATGCTACATAACGTTATACGTTTTAACCTAATACTATATAACGTTATACGCTACATCGTAGAGATACATAACGTAATACGTTATATCGTAATACTACATAACGTTATACGTTATAACGTAATACTACATAACGTTATACGTTCTAACGTAATACCATATAGCGTTATACGTAATATCGTTATGCTACATAACGTTATACGTTATATCGTAATGCTACATAACTTTATACGCAATATTGTAATGATACATATCGTCATACGTTATATCGTAATGCTACATAACGTTATACGTTATAACGTAATACCATATAACGTTATACGCAATATCGTTATGCTACATAACGTTATACGTTATATCGTAATGCTACATAACGTTATACATTATATCGTAATGCTACATAACGATATACGTTATATTGTTATGCTACATAACGTTATACGTTATATCGTAATACTACATAACGTTACACGTAAAATCGTTATGCTACACAACGTTATACGTAATATCGTAATAATACATAACGTTACACGTTATAACGTAATACTATATAACGTTATACGTAATATCGTCATGTTACATAACGTTCTACGTTATATCGTAATGGTACGTAACGTTATACGTTACAACGTATTGCCATATAACGTTATACGTTATATCGTAATGCTACATAACGTTATACGTTATAAGGTAATACTACATAACGTTGTACGCTATATCGTAATGCTACATAACGTTATATGTTATATCGTAGTGCTACATAAGGTTATACGTTATATCGTAATACTACATAACGTTATACGTTATAATGTAATACCATATATCGTTATACGTAATATCGTTATGCTACATAACGTTATACGTTATAACGTAATACTACAGAACGTTATACGTTATAACGTAATACTACATAGCGTTATACGTTATAACGTAATACTATATAGCGTTATACGTAATATCGTAATGCTACATAACGTTATACGTCATATCGTTATGCTTCATAACGTTATACGTTATCTCGTAATACTACATAACGTTATACGTTATATCGTAATGCAACATCACGTTATACGTTATATCGTAAAGCTACGTAACGTTATACGTAATTTCGTAATTCTACATAACCTTATACGTTATATCGTTATGCTTCATAACGTTATACGTTATCTCGTAATACTACATAACGTTATACTTTATATCGTAATGCTACATCACGTTATACGTTATATCGTAAAGCTACGTAACGTTATACGTTATATCGTAATACTACACAACGTTATACGTTATAACGTAATACTACATAACGTTAAACGTTATAACGTAATACTGCATAACGTTATACGTTATAACGTAATACTACATAACGTTATACGTTATATCGCAAAGCTACGTAACGTTATACGTTATAACGTAATACTGCATAACGTTACACGTTATAACGTATTACTACATAACGTTATACGTTATAACGTAATGCTACATAACATTATACGTTATAACGTAATACTACATAACGTTATACGTTATAATGTAATACCATATATCGTTATACGTTATATCGTTATGCTTCATAACGTTATACGTTATCTCGTAAAACTACATAACGTTATACGTTATATCGTAATGCTACATCACGTTATACGTTATATCGCAAAGCTACGTAACGTTATACGTTATAACGTAATACTGCATAACGTTACACGTTATAACGTATTACTACATAACGTTATACGTTATAACGTAATGCTACATAACATTATACGTTATAACGTAATGCTAGGTAACGTTATACGCTATATCGTAATGCTACATAACGTTATACGTTATATCGTAGTGCTACATAAGATTATACGTTATATCGTAATACTACATAACGTTATACGTTATAACGTAATACTACATAACGTTATACGTTATAACGTAATACTATATAGCGTTATACGTAATATCGTAAAACTACATAACGTTATACGTTATATCGTAATGCTACATCACGTTATACGTTATATCGCAAAGCTACGTAACGTTATACGTTATAACGTAATACTGCATAACGTTACACGTTATAACGTATTACTATATAACGTTATACCTTATATCGTAATGCTACATAACGTTATACGTTATAACGTAATACTACATAACGTTATACGTTATAATGTAATACCATATATCGTTATACGTAATATCGTTATGCTACATAACGTTATACGTTATATCGTAATACTACATAACGTTATACGTTATAACGTAATACTACATAACGTTATACGTTATAACGTAATACTATATAGCGTTATACGTAATATCGTAATGCTACATAACGTTATACGTTATAATGTAATACCATATATCGTTATACGTAATACCGTTATGCTACATAACGTTATACATTATAACGTATTACTATATAACGTTATACCTTATATCGTAATGCTACATAACGTTATACGTTATATCGTTATGCTTCATAACGTTATACCTTATATCGTAATGCTACATAACGTTATACGTTATATCGTAATGCTACATAACGTTATACGTTATATCGTAATACTACATAACGTTATACGTTATAACGTAATACTGCATATCGTTATACGTTATAACGTCATACTATATAACGATATACATTATATCGTTATGCTACATAACGTTATACGTTATATCGTAATGCTACATAACGCTATACGTTATAACGTATTGCCATATAACGTTATACGTTATATCGTAATGCTACATAACGTTATACGTAATATCGTAATGCTACATAGCGTTATACGTTATATCGTTATGCTTCATATCGTTATACCTTATATCGTAATGCTACATAACGTTATACGTTATATCGTAATGCTACATAACGTTATACGTTATATCGTAATGCTACATAACGATATACGCTATATTGTTATGCTACATAACGTTATACGTTATATCGTAATTCTACATAACGTTATACGTTATAACGCAATACTACATAACGTTATACGTTACAACGTAATGCTACGTAACGTTATACGTTATAACGTAATGCTACGTAACGTTATACGTTATAAGGTAATACTACATAACGTTATACGCTATATCGTAATGCTACATAACGTTATACGTTATATCGTAGTGCTACATAAGATTATACGTTATATCGTAATACTACATAACATTATACGTTATAACGTAATGCTAGGTAACGTTATACGCTATATCGTAATGCTACATAACGTTATACGTTATATCGTAGTGCTACATAAGATTATACGTTATATCGTAATACTACATAACGTTATACGTTATAACGTAATGCTACATAACGTTATACGTTATAACGTAATGCTACATAACGTTATACGTTATAACGTAATACCATATAACGTATATACGTAATATCGTTATGCTACATAACGTTATACGTTATATCGTAATGCTACATAACTTTATACGCAATATTGTAATGATACATATCGTCATACGTTATATCGTAATGCTACATAACGTTATACGTTATATCGTAATGCTACATCACGTTATACGCTACATCGTAGAGATACATAACGTAATACGTTATAACGTAATACTACATAACGTTATACGTTATAACGTAATACTACATAACGTTATACGTTATAACGTAATACTATATAGCGTTATACGTAATATCGTAATGCTACATAGCGTTATACGTTATATCGTTATGCTTCATATCGTTATACCTTATATCGTAATGCTACATAACGTTATACGTTATATCGTAATGCTACATAACGTTACACGTTATATCGTAATACTACATAACGTTATACGTTATAACGTAATGCTACATAACGTTATACGTTATAACGTAATGCTACATAACGTTATACGTTATAACGTAATACTATATAGCGTTATACGTAATATCGTAATGCTACATAGCGTTATACGTTATATCGTTATGTTTCATAACGTTATACGTTATATCGTAATGCTACATCACGTTATACGCTACATCGTAGAGATACATAACGTAATACGTTATAACGTAATACTACATAACGTAATACGTTATAACGTAATACTACATAACGTTATACGTTATAACGTAATACTACATAACGTTATACGTTATAACGTAATACTATATAGCGTTATACGTAATATCGTAATGCTACATAGCGTTATACGTTATATCGTTATGCTTCATATCGTTATACCTTATATCGTAATGCTACATAACGTTATACGTTATATCGTAATGCTACATCACGTTATAAGTTATAACGTAATACTTTATAGCGTTATACGTAATACGTAATGCTACATAACGTTATACGTTATAACGTAATGCTACATAACGTTATACGTTATATCGTTATGCTACATAACGTTATACGTTATCTCGTAATACTACACAACGTTATACGTTATAATGTAATACCATATATCGTTATACGTAATATCGTTATGCTACATAACGTTATACATTATAACGTATTACCATATAACGTTATACCTTATATCGTAATGCTACATAACGTTACACGTTATAACGTAATACTATATAACGTTATACGTAATATCGTCATGTTACATAACGTTATACGTTATATCGTAATGCTACATCACGTTATACGTTATAACGTAATACTATATAGCGTTATACGCTACATCGTAGAAATACATAACGTTATACGTTATATCGTAAGCTACATAACGTTATACATTATAACGTATTACCATATAACGTATATACGTAATATCGTTATGCTACATAACGTTATACGTTATATCGTAATGCTACATAACTTTATACGCAATATTGTAATGATACATATCGTCATACGTTATATCGTAATGCTACATAACGTTATACGTTATATCGTAATGCTACATCACGTTATACGCTACATCGTAGAGATACATAACGTAATACGTTATAACGTAATACTACATAACGTTATACGTTATAACGTAATACTACATAACGTTATACGTTATAACGTAATACTATATAGCGTTATACGTAATATCGTAATGCTACATAGCGTTATACGTTATATCGTTATGCTTCATATCGTTATACCTTATATCGTAATGCTACATAACGTTATACGTTATATCGTAATGCTACATAACGTTACACGTTATATCGTAATACTACATAACGTTATACGTAATATCGTAATGCTACATAACGTTATACGTTATATCGTTATGCTTCATAACGTTATACCTTATATCGTAATGCTACATAACGTTATACGTTATATCGTAATGCTACATTACGTTATACGTTATATCGTAATACTACATAACGTTATACGTCATAACGTAATACTACATAACGTTATACGTTATAACGTAATACTATATAACGTTATACATAATATCGTTATGCTACATAACGTTATACGTTATAACGGAATACTACATAACGTTATACGTTATAACGTAATGCTACGTAACGTTATACGTTATAACGTAATGCTACGTAACGTTATACGTTATAAGGTAACACTACATAACGTTATACGCTATATCGTAATGCTACATAACGTTATACGTTATATCGTAGTGCTACATAAGACTATACGTTATATCGTAATAGTACATAACGTTATACGTTATAACGTAATGCTACATAACGTTATACGTTATAACGTAATGCTACATAACGTTATACGATATGACGTAATACTATATAACGTTATACGTTATATCGTAATACTACATAACGTTATACGTTATAACGTAATACTACATAACGTTATACGTTATAACGTAATACTACATAACGTTATACGTTATAACGTAATGCTAGGTAACGTTATACGCTATATCGTAATGCTACATAACGTTATACGTTATATCGTAGTGCTACATAAGATTATACGTTATATCGTAATACTACATAACGTTATACGTTATATCGTAATGCTACATAACTTTATACGCAATATTGTAATGATACATATCGTCATACGTTATATCGTAATGCTACATAACGTTATACGTTATATCGTAATGCTACATCACGTTATACGCTACATCGTAGAGATACATAACGTAATACGTTATAACGTAATACTACATAACGTTATACGTTATAACGTAATACTACATAACGTTATACGTTATAACGTAATACTATATAGCGTTATACGTAATATCGTAATGCTACATAGCGTTATACGTTATATCGTTATGCTTCATATCGTTATACCTTATATCGTAATGCTACATAACGTTATACGTTATAACGTAATACTATATAGCGTTATACGTAATATCGTAATGCTACATAGCGTTATACGTTATATCGTTATGCTTCATATCGTTATACCTTATATCGTAATGCTACATAACGTTATACGTTATATCGTAATGCTACATAACGTTACACGTTATATCGTAATACTACATAACGTTATACGTTATAACGTAATACAACATAACGTTATACGTTATAACGTAATACTACATAACGTTATACGTTATAACGTAATATTACATAACGTTATACGTTATAACATAATACTATATAACGTTATACCTAATATCGTTATGCTACATAACGTTATACGTTATATCGTAATGCTACATAACGTTATACGTTATAACCTAATACTATATAACGTTACACGTAATATCGTTATGCTACACAACGTTATACGTAATATCGTAATAATACATAACGTTACACGTTATATTGTAATACTATATAACGTTATACGTAATATCGTCATGTTACATAACGTTATACGTTATATCGTAATGCTACATCACGTTATAAGTTATAACGTAATACTTTATAGCGTTATACGTAATACGTAATGCTACATAACGTTATACGTTATAACGTAATGCTACATAACGTTATACGTTATATCGTTATGCTACATAACGTTATACGTTATCTCGTAATACTACACAACGTTATACGTTATAATGTAATACCATATATCGTTATACGTAATATCGTTATGCTACATAACGTTATACATTATAACGTATTACCATATAACGTTATACCTTATATCGTAATGCTACATAACGTTACACGTTATAACGTAATACTATATAACGTTATACGTAATATCGTCATGTTACATAACGTTATACGTTATATCGTAATGCTACATCACGTTATACGTTATAACGTAATACTATATAGCGTTATACGCTACATCGTAGAAATACATAACGTTATACGTTATATCGTAAGCTACATAACGTTATACATTATAACGTATTACCATATAACGTTGTACCTTATATCGTAATGCTACATAAAGTTATACGTTATAACGTGATACTACATAACGTTATACGTTATAATGTAATACCATATATCGTTATACGTAATATCGTTATGCTACATAACGTTATACGTTATAACGTAATACTACATAACGTTATACGTTATAACGTAATACTACATAACGTTATACGTTATAACGTAATACTATATAGCGTTATACGTAATATCGTAATGCTACATAACGTTATGCGTTATAACGTAATACTACACAACGTTATACGTTATAATGTAATACCATATATCGTTATACGTAATATCGTTATGCTACATAACGTTATACGTTATAACGTAATACTACATAACGTTATACGTTATAACGTAATACTACATAACGTTATACGTTATAACGTAATACTATATAGCGTTATACGTAATATCGTAATGCTACATAACGTTATACGTTATATCGTTATGCTTCATAACGTTATACCTTATATCGTAATGCTACATAACGTTATACGTTATATCGTAATGCTACATTACGTTATACGTTATATCGTAATACTACATAACGTTATACGTCATAACGTAATACTACATAACGTTATACGTTATAACGTAATACTATATAACGTTATACATAATATCGTTATGCTACATAACGTTATACGTTATAACGGAATACTACATAACGTTATACGTTATAACGTAATGCTACGTAACGTTATACGTTATAACGTAATGCTACGTAACGTTATACGTTATAAGGTAACACTACATAACGTTATACGCTATATCGTAATGCTACATAACGTTATACGTTATATCGTAGTGCTACATAAGACTATACGTTATATCGTAATAGTACATAACGTTATACGTTATAACGTAATGCTACATAACGTTATACGTTATAACGTAATGCTACATAACGTTATACGATATGACGTAATACTATATAACGTTATACGTTATATCGTAATACTACATAACGTTATACGTTATAACGTAATACTACATAACGTTATACGTTATAACGTAATACTACATAACGTTATACGCTATAACGTAATACTATGTAACGTTATACGTAATATCGTAATGCTACATAACGTTATACGTTATATCGTAATGCTACATCACGTTATACGTTATAACGTAATGCTACATAACGTTATACGTTTTAACCTAATACTATATAACGTTATACGCTACATCGTAGAGATACATAACGTAATACGTTATATCGTAATACTACATAACGTTATACGTTATAACGTAATACTACATAACGTTATACGTTCTAACGTAATACCATATAGCGTTATAAGTAATATCGTTATGCTACATAACGTTATACGTTATATCGTAATGCTACATAACTTTATACGCAATATTGTAATGATACATATCGTCATACGTTATATCGTAATGCTACATAACGTTATACGTTATAACGTAATACCATATAACGTTATACGCAATATCGTTATGCTACATAACGTTATACGTTATATCGTAATGCTACATAACGTTAAACATTATATCGTAATGCTACATAACGATATACGTTATATTGTTATGCTACATAACGTTATACGTTATATCGTAATACTACATAACGTTACACGTAAAATCGTTATGCTACACAACGTTATACGTAATATCGTAATAATACATAACGTTAAACGTTATAACGTAATACTATATAACGTTATACGTAATATCGTCATGTTACATAACGTTCTACGTTATATCGTAATGGTACGTAACGTTATACGTTACAACGTATTGCCATATAACGTTATACGTTATATCGTAATGCTACATAACGTTATACGTTATAAGGTAATAATACATAACGTTGTACGCTATATCGTAATGCTACATAACGTTATATGTTATATCGTAGTGCTACATAAGGTTATACGTTATATCGTAATACTACATAACGTTATACGTTATAATGTAATACCATATATCGTTATACGTAATATCGTTATGCTACATAACGTTATACGTTATAACGTAATACTACAGAACGTTATACGTTATAACGTAATACTACATAGCGTTATACGTTATAACGTAATACTATATAGCGTTATACGTAATATCGTAATGCTACATAACGTTATACGTCATATCGTTATGCTTCATAACGTTATACGTTATCTCGTAATACTACATAACGTTATACGTTATATCGTAATGCTACATCACGTTATACGTTATATCGTAAAGCTACGTAACGTTATACGTAATTTCGTAATTCTACATAACCTTATACGTTATATCGTTATGCTTCATAACGTTATATGTTATCTCGTAATACTACATAACGTTATACTTTATATCGTAATGCTACATCACGTTATACGTTATATCGTAAAGCTACGTAACGTTATACGTTATATCGTAATACTACACAACGTTATACGTTATAACGTAATACTACATAACGTTAAACGTTATAACGTAATACTGCATAACGTTATACGTTATAACGTAATACTACATAACGTTATACGTTATAACGTAATGCTACATAACGTTATTAC